>CAFUXE010000824.1:43780-54813 GCA_903364295.1 Serranus cabrilla | reverse complement strand
GACAGCCTACAGTGTGAGCACTGCATGTAAAAATTGGAGGTGTGAACGTAAAACATTATTTAGCACACTGGATATATGTTACAACAGAGTGTCACAAGATAATAGCATTGGACTTGAGTTGACTGCCTGATTTAGCTTGCAGGCCATGCTTCATAGATGACTAAAACAATAAATTAAAGATCCAAGTTGTAGTAGAGCGAAATCATCCTTCAAGATGGACTTTGTTTGAGATTGCACCTCTAATTAAGACACGCAGGTGTTTATGTGTAGCACTGTTTGGATGTGATGGGCTACTCTTTCTCAAAATCTTGGAGCTCATCATTTCTATTGGTCTGCATTTCCTTTTTTCCTCCTTCTTTTTGTGCTGTTTTATTTTGTGCTGTAAGACTGTATCTTTACTGTGAGCTGTAAAGCCAGAAAGGCTTTCTCAGTCTGCTTCATTTGTTGGACAGCACTCTGCTTCTCCTGCAGGTCATGTCTCACTCTTTGTACACACACAGACAGATGCAGTTTTGTGTGTTTTTTACTCTGTAGGAGATGGCTGACAGCCTCCCAGATTCCGATTTGTCTGTCACTGCATCCGGAGCCTTCCTCCAGTGTGCAACTGTATGAGCTGTCCTCACTGAGGTGAAGAACATCTGACTCACATGGCCCTGCTGACAGTAGATCTGTGTTGTCTCACATGTCACAGCAGGCCATCAGTCCTCAAACACATGACTGATAGCTTATTTTGTTTTTGTAATCTAAATTATTTTTTTTTTCTCATGCCAATCAAAAAAATATGTCAATGTTAGTGTTGTAGTCTCTATTTGTTCTCCATTCTTAATTCACCTACAAAGCTCGGATTGCCTTGGTTGTTTGTCTCATCAGGGAGCAGCCATCAGTTAGAATAACAGCGGACCTAATTGAATTGCTGAAACAATGGTAGATTTGAGCGATGGTTCAGCCCAGAAATCTGGACCAGAGCCCAAGACCTCAGAAAGTATTTGTCATATTTTTGGGCAGTGTTTTCCTTCATCAAATTAGAAAGCATTTCCAGGCACTGAGAGGAAGGAGAGAGTGAAAATGACATGGAACAAAGGTCTATGTTTGATACTGTGAATACACTGCCACCTGGGCACCGCACGAAATCCAATTGTTTCTTTCTTCTTTTTTTTTAAAGATATTTTTTGGCCATTTTTCAGCTTTTTTATTGATATTAGTAGTAGACAGAGTGAAAGCGGGAGACAGCGGGGAGAACATAGGGGAAAGGGCTCAGAGTCGGACTCGAACCCGAGCTGCCCCCTCAAGAGGACCACGTCTCAACGGTGTGCGCCACCGCACCTTGACAAGCCACAACAACCCATGCGACATTCAAAGTCACTTAAATCACCTTTCTTCCTCATTCTGATGATCACTTTGAACTTCAGCAGGTCGTCTTCATCATGTCTACATGACTAAATGCATTGAGTTGCTGTCATGTGATTGGCTGATTAGATGTTTGTATTAATGAGCAGCTGAACAGGTTTACCTAATGAATTGGCCTTATGTCCCGTATTGTTTTCTAATTTTATTTCAAGTTTTTCCCTTAGAAATTATTACTAAATACAGGGAAAAGACACAGCACAGACCAACTGCCAGTGTGCCCCAATAACACCCACGTTTGTTCAGCTGACGGATAGAGCAGGTGAGTAATAGATAGATGGAAAGTACAGAGAAAAGAGAGCAATCAACTAAATAGGGTTCACATTTGTAGTGACACTCAGGAGTTATATATGTGAGCACCAGCCTGTTTCACTTTGTGTTCACTAATGGAGAGGAAAAGAGCATGTCATAAGTGAGACTTTGATTCATAAGTCTTGTCTGTTCTAATCGGACATGTCATTTGCAATTCTTGGAGGTCACAGATTATGGGTTCTTGATGCTAAAGGTTATACATTTTCGCGGACAACTCTTTGATTCATTATCAGCAGAAAGGCCCTGATTTTTTTCCTATTAGTTTCCTGCTTTTGGTGTTGTTCTAATCACATCCCATGAGTGTCATGCTGTTGATTTTTCCGTGACCCAGTCCAGAACTGTCTGAGCCTGCTACCTCCATCTGTGCTTCATTGTCACTCTCAGCCAGGCAGACGTACAGGAATCCTAACAAGAAGGAACGACAGGAAGACCGGCCTGCACAATCACAGCGTTGGCTGGCCAACATCGCACTGCAGCCAACCTCGATTTTGGTGTTCGCACTCATGAAGATTGATGTATTCTTACTTTGTCTGCTTAACGATAGTCTGGCACGAAGCACCTTCCATCTGGTCAGCCACATCCTGTCTGCTCAGATGACTGGCTCTGCTGTGCCGTCTGTCTCCTCGGCCAGGGAGACGTCGGGGGGGATAGCTGGCATCGAGGTACATCCATGCCTCTCCTCCAACAGGCTCAGCTTGAGCGACGGGGACATGCTGGCCACAAAGTGGTCATTAAGGAAAAATGGGGAGCTGATTCTGTTTCCTGTCATGAAACTGGGGCACGGGGACAATAGATTGTTCATTCACCTGCTCACTGCCATCACAGACATTATCTTAGACACAGGTGACTGAATTTGGAAGGAACTGAGTACTTCTTTGCTTGATTCTAGAATTTAAACATTACACTGATTTCACTATGACTGGTTGAGCACTTACAGGTCAAAGTGATACATTTGTCATGGATTGGACCAGATGTTGGCTTACTCATTACTGGTGTGCAGAATGTGTACTGTTGTCTTTTTGAAAGTTAGGATTGGGGACCAAAGTGTCCCTAAATACTGTGCAGGGGAACACAGAGCAAGTAGAAAGTCCACCAGCTTGTTTAGCAATACCCAAGCTAGGATGTCATCTCTCTCAGCCAATGGCTTGTTGCTCAGGGAACCGGCCATGACAGGCCTGGCAGTGCCGCATGGGGGGAAGTCCACCTATTTGTCCAGTGAACAAAGCCCAGACACAGACAGAGGGAGACTCACCCAGTCCGTTTCAGGCTTGGACATAGTCCGAGTATCTCTTCCCAGTACAGCATGAATTTGGCGCACACTTTTTAAAAAAGGCTTTGTTTGGGCGGTGTGAAGACTGAAAGATGTTGCATGTCATGTTTGAGTTTTGCACTTTACTTATGTGCCATTTCATAAGAACTGCCAACTCCATCTGCTGTGTGGCATGATTGTTGAAGGGATCCACTAATAGCTGTGCACTCTGGCTTATTTTTGTGGTCCAAAGAGAAGAGAGCACGGTGCATGTGCAATGTAATAGTTAGTGTTTGGTCAGGTTTGATGTGAAGTCTGGCCAGCTGACTAATTCAGATGAAGGACTGCTCTTTGGAGCAAAGTGTACTGATTCAAGCTTTGCCGTTCATGTTGTGCGTTAGAGAATAAGTGAATGCTTTCTGTGTAGTGTTTTGTGTAAAGATGGCGAGTTGCAGGTTGCTGTGCCTAGTCTGTTCTGACAGAGCAGCCTTCTGCAGACATTCATAAGGAAACAGACCTCCAGCATTGAGGTGGCCTAATGCCCATTGAACATACCATATAATGAGATTGCTGGTTTCAATATGTCTGCTGACCTCTGTTGCATGTCTCACCTCTAAATAAATGCAAAAACGTATCAGCAGCCAATGCACAGCAATCTGTTGTTTTCTTCTTGCCTTCCCATTCTTTAAAAACACTAATTGCCAGTGTGTTTTGGAAGGGACTGACTCTGGGGTACCACATACCAATAAGCTAATGATCGACAAGGAGCTTTCAGAATTCAGTGAAGCAGAGGCATGTGTGGTCTGTGTGACACCTCTTCCAAAATGTTTCAGCCTTTACTCTCATCCCTTCCCATCATTTAGGATTGTGTTTCACCTTCCCGATGTGTTCCACAAAACCTAAAAAGCCCCCTCTTGAAATCATGGTTCAGTTTGGCAGGATGTCAGCTCTCACACCGTGGCTGGACTTCAGTCCGAATCCTACACAAAGATAGGAACACACAATGCTGGTTTGTGTAATGAGTTTATAAAGCAGGGAGCAAAAAGTCTCATTCTGACTGCTCATCTGTATATCCCATCCCCTCTCTCCTCTGCAGCAGTTAATTTAAGGAGAGGATGATGGGAGTTGATCCATTAGAAAGAGTGTGATTTAGAGGGTTGTCACACTATGTTCACTCCTCCTCCTGACTGCAGTCATTCTGTTCAGACATTCTTTGTCAGGATGTGTATGTCTCTACATATCTGATGTTGCTGCTGTTCCTCTGTGAATTCTTGTAAAACCCACAATACGAAGCATCTTAAAGTTGGGGAATTTCATTTTAACCTTTCAGCATATTTTAATTCAAGCGTTCTGAAAGAAAACTTCCCTTCAGCACCTGCCCTTGGCTGTGGGCTTTAGATAATGGTGTAATGGTAGACTTTAACCAACCACAGGTCACTGCAGAGAGGGAGCCTTCATATCTGCTGTTCTACCAATACAGATGCATGCATGTGCCTTCACTGAAAGCCTTTCAGCCTTGTAAACCGAGCTGTGGCTTATTCAAGGCTAAACTATGAGTGACTTTGTTGTCATCCATAAATCATGATAATAATCGAGATGGGACGATATGAAAAAATATATCGTGATCATTATTTTTTCCATATCGCCCAGTCCTAGGATGTAGTAACGTCAACTTAAGTAACGTGACGTCAGCAATTGGTTTGTTGACGGCCCATTTGAAGCATTGATTTTGGCATTAAAGCAGTCGCAATCTAGCATTATGTCCATCACCATCATTGTTTTGAAAAACCAGAAGAGACTGTTTGGACTGCAGCAAGGGGTGAACCAAGGACTCTGCACTCACCTTGTTAGCGGCCTGTCAATCATAAGGTAGCCAAGCCCCAAATCATACTGTACTTTATCATCTGTTTTCTTCTAAATGGGACCATTATTTACACAATTAACATCATATGGTTTTGAATACTTGAAACTATTGATTGAGACCGTAGTCTTGCTGGTAGCATATTTACTGAGGTAAAATTGAGGTCCAGCTATACACAGAATAAAAACACATGAAACAAATCTGTAACTAAATAAGATTAAATATATTGGTTGATTTTTGTAGCTTGGTGGTTAAGACACATACCATGTGACCACAGCATATTCCATTAGGCTACAATCGTGAAGATGAGTTGCATGTAATAAACCTCTTCTGTCCCCACTGTCTATATTATCCTGTAAACCGTCCTATATCAGCAAAAGCCACAAAAATTTTCTAAAAATCCCAAACAATATAAATGGAGCATCATATTGTCCAATTCAATAATCCTGCAGGCTCAAGTCTGGCCTTGGACATTGGTGCCATAACCCCCTCCTTCTCTCTGTTTCCCTCCTGTCCCTACTTCGAGAATACTGAGTTCTGTTAATGTCGCTGACACGAATATCCTGCATATTTTATATGTGAGCTCATGCCATTTAGATATTATCATTTAATGATTATTTTAATTAATTTGGTTTGGTCATCATTTTTCCAGTTGCAACTTCACTTAAATGTTGCTTCGTGGTTCAGTGAATATAGTGCAATACATTTATATTAATTTTGTTTTGTACTGATCAGATCATCTGATGTCAAAGCTGAGTGTAAAATCATTGAATATGGATTGGGATGTGATTGGTTAAACCACCTGTGGATTTGATTCCAGACACATTTTTTACTCCTTCCAAAATGTATCTACATCAGTAAGCGATCTGTGGAAGCAGCCACTTGCAGCAGTTTGCCCTGTGATAGCAGCAGCTAAAGTGACCCAGAAACTGACCATCTGTCTCCCTGTCAGAGAGACTCCAGCACCTCTAACACAATATGCATTTGTAGTGTTTATCTGATCCCAGATGAGTGAAACCATTGAATGATCTGTGTTTGAGACAGCAGTGTGAGTGAGAGCCCATGATGACAATATAGCATAGTTTAAACAACAGAGTTACACATGGCATAATGTCATCTTGATATGGAGCCCTTAGATTTGTTTGTTTTAACTGTACAGTTTATACTGAGCACTGCATTTTAACCGTGGAAAAATTGATTAGAGTGATTTCTAGTGGACAAACTGAGATGGAGAGTGATAGTCTAGTTCCAACATGATATCTTAATCTTAAACTGCCCACAACAAGGTCTGTGGATGGGTTCAAATCAGGCTCGGAGCCCTTTCCCCCATATCTTCTTCTCCTCTGTCTGCCCCATTCACTCAGAACCTCTCCCACTATAAATAAAACCGGAAATTGGCCAAAAAATAACTTAGAAAAAAGTTCTGCTGCACCCAGATTAAAGTTCTTGTGAGGTAGCGTTTTCCACGCCATCATCACAGATGTGCGTAGTGAGCACTTATTCTGCCAGTGTGGCGTTCTCTTTCCAGCCGTTGGGAGTGTTTAGGCCTAGATTTCACACAGCTCTCCCTGGGCCGTTTTAATTAATACCCACACTGGTTTTATTAACATCTTCTTCCATTCTTCCCTTTGGCAGCTGTCTTTCTGATTACAGCAGGAGTCTGACTGCGTCCCCAAACCTCTGAGAGTAGTAGGAAGAAAATGAACTTGCTCTTATAAATGAAGGTCTCTTCTTTCTGCTTCGGTGTTCCAGTAGGCAGTCGTGTCTTGTATTTGGAGCTCAGAGAAGTAATGCTTGTAACAGGGATGAGGATTTTCTGCATCAACAAAATCAACAAGTTTTGCAAATTGACTAATTTTATTGAATGTTATTGAATGGAGCAACCATTTTATCCTTGACTAGCATCATGGACAGATTTTTAACATTTTCCAGGAAATGTGACTCAAACTGTATTGGAGATTTAAACCAAGCTGGTTACTAGGCAGAGTGGCTGACGGAGTAAACAGACTTGACTGCCAAGAAAAATGTTAGCAGCATGACTTATGGCCAGTGCTGACTCTCTGCTCTGGTCCTGAGGAAACTCTGCTTCTTCGGAGCAGTCTGTCATGTCTACAACAGGATAGCTAACAGGCGAGTGATGGAAATTTCATCCACAACAAATTTCTACACGCCTACACAGCACCAAGAAAAGGTTGAGTCAGCCAAAAAATAAATATTTAATTAATAAATCAGCAGTGTGGGTGTGTCTTGGGTTTAGAGGGCCTTTTACAGGCTGGAACCTGAAGTTTTGGATGTTTTCTTAAAGCAGAAATATAGACGCTTAACCAAATTTTCACCAAATGAGAGATGTCAGTAATGCGTGAGTGCAGCCAGATCATCAAATGTATTCTAGTTACATGTCGCTTCTTTACAGTGCCACAGGAATGAGTCTTAAACCCTGAAGTAAGTTAGCATTTTAGCACCCTGGGGTCTCTCCTCTCAAACTCAATGAGGATTTTGAATGGGTTTTTGGTTAGATGTCTGAAATAAGGTCTGTGGCTTGAACATGCTTGAAATTATCAAATTTCAAAATCTTTTTTTCTTATGAGATAAATAATTGTTTAATCAAAGTTGTAATCGACAGATTAATTGATTGGCAAAATAGTTAGTTGCAGTGCAACAATAAGTGTACAGGAATGGATGTATATCCGTGTCAGTTTCTGTTGTTCTTAGCTCAGCACAGCTAACAACAGGTTAACAGCTCTGGCTGGTTTATGACGGGGCTGCTGGCTCACTGCCTTACTGACCCAGTGTTGGTGTGGGGCTGCTGCTACCCCGGGTGCTGAGTCATGGAGCTTCCCTGCAGATAACCATTGCGGTGTTTCCCCTAGGTGGACTGCCATGGCCTGGCAGCTGGGCTGTGGGAGGAGGGGTTGGGGGATGATCACTATAAATGGGTAGTTATTATAACAAATTTCTTTGTTTATATTTATTTCTCATGCAGATTGCTGACTTATAGCATCAGTATATTTATTACATGAATATAATGTAGGCTATAGAAACAGAAAGCCTAGCTATTTACTGTCTCACTGGCTCAATCCTGCCTTTTCCCTGACCAAGGGCCCAGCTCCATGTCACTGCAGCCCCAGCAACTCCTTGCTGACCCAAGGAGCTCGATGTTATTAATCCTCGTGAGGAGGGTGATTTGGCAGTTTCATATAAGCTTCTAGGAGGCTGTTTTTTTCCTTTCCTTTTTCCTTTATGAGAGAGAGAGAGAGAGAGAGAGGAAATTACATTTGTCTCCGTCATAATTTCAGTGTGCGTGCAGCAGCAGCAGCAGCAAGTGAGTAATGCTTTAAAAATAAAAACAAAAACAGAATACCATAGTTCGCATAAAACTCATTGGTGCTAGCATCACATTACTGCCAAAAACAGCAGCAGCGATTTGTTTTAGCTGAAAGTTCTCTGGTCAAACACAAAAACACTCTTTCACAAGTGAGCCTACTTGTAACCAGTAGGCTATAGACTACGCATCTTTTAGGATTTGAGGTGGTGAAATGTGCCCTTGTCTCGTGTGCAGTGATTGTGATTTGCTGGTGTTTTGGGTCAGATATGATTCCCTGTTGCAATCTGCGGTGCATTACAGGGCTACTCTTAAAATGACAGTATATTATTGGAGGAATATCTCTACATATCTTTCCCTTTCACACCTTAAATTAGATACATCATAGATTAATAATGTCAGTTTTTGGTTAATTGCCTTGTCCTAAGGTCTATCTTTAGGCGTCCACTTCTCTCTGCAAGCATCTTTTCTCACTCACACCCAAACTTAGACAAACTCTCTTAATTACTCTTGTGTTGTCTTTTTCATTTTGTCTTTTCAAACCTCCCTGTTTTCTTTCTCAAAACACACACACACTTTCACCCCCATAATTTGTCCTCTCTGTCTGATCTTCCTCTCTTTCCTTGACTCTTGTTTCCTCAGAAACACTTTCTCCCTCCATCTCTCTCTGTGGCCTGACCAGCTGGGTGGAAAGAATCACTTGTTTATCTCTCCCGCTGTCCATCAGGGGCTTTTGCTTTGTCGTTGCCTAGCAACTGCAGCTGAAGCCGGCATTGGCTGCGTGTGGTGTGCTTGCATATGTGTGTAAGAGAGACTCCATGTTGACACGGCAGGCTGTGGGCAGACAGACGCGTGCCGCCTTCAGCTCTCCCCTACAGCTCCCCTACCGCTGGAGAGCTTGCCAACCTTTGTGGGGCTTGCAGTGTCACCACACACACCTGGGACACACACAAACACACTCCACACACAACAGAAACCCGATGATCCCACTGTCCCTCTGCATGTTACTGGCTGCAGCAGCATAATCTGTTGATTTTAAGTTATGAACCATCCCATTTTCAAACAGAAGTTCACACAATCAATACACATAATAAACACGAAATAAAAAAACACGAATCCATAAAAAACAAAAAAAGAAGAACCGGTAATATACAACCATACCGTACACAAAGTTTATTTAAAAACCCAACAGCTAAGGGATTCAAATCTGTCAAATATGCTAGATCATAACTGAACAGATCCAGCTAATCAGTAAAGTCACACTGTTTTTGCGGAAACCGAAAAACTATGGACTTACTATAGCAAAATGACAAATAATAATTCAGTAAAAATATTTATTTAGGTGTACAACCTCGAAATTGCGTTACATTTTCTCAAATCAAACCTTTGGATCATTTATTCATTACTTATTACATAATATGACCTCTTTGCATGTGGTTAGTGTGCTTGATCATAGTTTTTATTGCATAATGTAGCATCGAATTCAAATGAATAATAATTATTTTCCAAGGACAGAATACCAAATGGAAATGTCCTGCTTTATCTGATAATGATGGTCTGATGTGTGTTTCCCTCACACACAAACCTGTATGCTGTCTTCCACTGGGAGCTCCGCCTGAGAGCTCCACCATGCGCTGCTCCCTGCTCTTATATGGTAGATGTCTGATTCAGTCTAACGCCTGTTCTGACAAGCTCATTGTCTTTCAGCACCATAGCTCATCTTGCATCACCCTCCCCTCCTGTTTGGAGCCAGTCATATGTATCATCGTGCAGAGAGATGCTGGGAATATTTCTTCCTCTTTTGGAAGCTCCACTTTAAGTCCAGCACTCTCAACAGTTGTGCCTAAAGGACTGTGGCATCACACACATTATCTGTCATAGTGTGTGTGGTGTGGGTGGGAGGAGGAACAGTGCCAGAACCCTTCTTCCCCTTCCCCTCAAACCCTGCTACCACTGATGAGTGTTGGGAAAGCCAGCCTCTCTGAGGCATGTGCAGACACGTCCGGGCAAAGCGTCAAGCTCCTGCTCCATACTGCCTCCTCCTGTCCAGCTGCCAACCTGTCACTGGTGCAAAACAAGTGGAGAGAGTCAGAAGCTCAGATTTGTGTGAGTCTCAGCACCCTGAGCCTTTGTTGTCTTAATTTTTCTACTGCTGCTATTATCCCTTATGTAACCTGATCAAACGGAGCGCAGGCTCCTGCAGCAGTCTGCAGATAAAAGCGCTGGCCCGGGCTGATAATGACGGAAAGGGAATGAATTGGAGCGTGGTGTCTGCAGCACAAGCTCACCTCAGATGACTCTCGGCAGTGTGCGTGTCTGTCTGGCAGTGATGATGTCACGCCGCCCCTGTTATAAATACCATATCTCTCTCTCTGCACCAGCTGACCTCACTTCACATCACTGTAGACCTCAATCCTTTCCCCTCCGCTCCTCCCACAATCCCTCTCCACACTCTTCCTCTCTGTTTCTCTTCAGTTATTTAGCTAATGTCCTGCTTTAACACTGTGCATTGCAGCGCTCATTCATCTGTGTTGCCTGATGAGAAAGTGTCCAGGATGAAAGTAACAGTTTACTGGGCCTTAAACTCACTCCATCCATCTCACTCTCACCCTGTCAGTAGATTTAATAGTTTCTGTAGAGGAAGTCACAGCTAGCGCTGCAGCTGCTCAGCTTGTATGTGTTCAAACTGTGTCACTGCATGCTGGGGAAAAGAGTACAGTGGGTCGATTCATATGGTCCTTTGATACTGGCAAGTGTTTGGATTTGGTAAAAAAATGTAATCATGTTAATCCGGATTGGACGTTCAACTGATTTTGGCATATTTCCCATTTTTGCTTCAAACAATGACCTTATTTATCACATTAAACCATACACTTCCAGGAAAA
>CAFUXE010000824.1:12650-30597 GCA_903364295.1 Serranus cabrilla | reverse complement strand
ATTGGTAAGGGAGCGTGATAGGCAGCTTGTAGCTGAGAGCAATCTGGAGGGATGCAGAGCCTGAGTTGGCTGCCTGCCCACTTTCCATTCATATTCCCTCTCCAACACCACTTAGCTGCACACACTCTCATACACACAGACAAGAGACACTCTCCACACATGTGCAGCCACCCACACACACACACAGCCGTCACACACTACCTCTGTGTTCACATAGAGAGTAAACAGAGCACTTCCCCTGATTAAGACTCACAGTAAAGAGATGCTAATAAAACATGACTGTGGGGGGCAGATACCAGAAGGTCCTCTGCTCTGTTATACAGGTACCAGCCAAGCAGACAGCACTGCTTATGCTCATCTGTAATACATTTGATCTGTGTGCTCGTTTTGATTACTTGCTGAACTTACACTGGTTGAATGACTTGATTTCTGTCTTTCTCTGCTCAGGACACAAGCTTCATCTGTTAGCGACGGGGAGGACCAAGAGGATCTTCTTGGTGAATTGACCCTGCACGCTAACCCCCTGACCTATGAGGGACTGCCGTGTACCCCTGCCAATGCTGTGGAGGTCCACAGAAACTCACAGCCAGGTGAGGAAAGCTTCTTCTTTTGGGATGCACGGAACGTGCGCTGGTAAAATGGAGCGTCTGTATTTAAGAGCAGAAATCAAAGTGAAATATTTGTAATGACAAATCACTTCAATCAGTCTTTGAACCTTCAGAGTGGCTTAAATGATGGTGAGATCGATGTGTCAGAAACCAAAGGTGGAGTCAGTTATATAAGCTTTGCCCTTTCCTGCTACTGAATAAGAGCTGATTGCATCACCATCATTAATAACTGAATTTATGGGTCATATGTTCATTAAGTTTGTTTTGTGTTAGATCTCAAAAATATATCTGATGTTTCTGAAAAGGAGAGGACTTCTGAGCTTTTCTTCTGCCCTCTTACCAACGATCTCATCAGAAACGGTTGAAGAAAAACATAAGCAGCCCAAACTGACCAATCACAGCTCCTGCAGCCTCTTCATAGCATCTCCAAAGCTGCCATAGCTTTGTGATTAGCATTAGCCAAGGCTCCGAAAGAAAGGCAGGGACTGCAGGACAGCAGTGTCCACATACACACACACACACATTGATGGAACTCTCGTTTTAAATGATCTCAGTCAGGGTCAGTGTGATGTATAAAGTGTGATGTTTCAGTGATGCTAACAGTGCTCTTGTCTCTCTGCCCCCCTGTCCCAGACTCCATAAGGAACAGTGGTAAAATCCCAGAGGAGGCTGTCGTTGATGAGGAGGCCATCTTGAGTCTCCTGGAGAACAGTCAGACCTTCCTCCCGCTCTCTCAGACATCCAGCCACTCTCCCCTGTTAGGTACAGGATACACACCCAGCTTCACTCTGCTCACTCTCTTTTTTTCCTTCTTTGTGTTTAAAAATCTTTTTCAAACGTACATTTACGTAAAGCCCTCTTTACATTAAAAACTAGGCGTACTTGTTGTTTATGAGTCTGTATTTTGTGGTTTCTCAAATGCTCCTACTTTCCATGATTCAGCATATATCTGTGTCCGTCCCTACTCACTGTCCTGAATCCTTGACTTTTTACTTTCTTTGTTTAAAAAGCATCCAGGATATTGTTGTCTGTACATCAATGGTACAACCAACAGTGCATACAAGAACTCCAATAGCAAATTCAACATGACTTTTAATGGCATTGTTTCACCAAAGTGTCATTGGCAGGCACAGGTCTCAAGGTGAAGCTTGATTAAATTATATATGGAACACTGACAATCTCCTCCATTTCTTACGTACAAATCATTTTGATGTGTTGATAAATTGTGTATAAAGATATGCATAGTTGTCAAATTGACAGCTTTGCTAAATAACTCAGCTGATGCTGAAAATATTATGAAATGGCATTTCTGACTTAGATGCGCTGATGTGTGGTGACTATGCTAAAAGCCTGTGAATAACACCCAGCTTTAATATAATTGATGAATTTTAGGCCACCGTTGTTGTTGAAGCAAATTGATGTAATAAGTCTTTGAAATGCTTTGCTTCTATTGTCCCTGCAGACAGCAGTCAAGACCAGGCCATGATCGATCTGTTGGCAGGACTGGAGAACGATGGTTTCTGCAGGACCCCCATTAGGCAGAATTCCCAGTCCCAGTCACTTCCTGGTGCCAGGAGCTACCACTGCAACAGTGATGAGGAGGAGGAAGGGCCAGAGCTGGATAAGGTTGAGGCCGAGCTCAGCCTCTTAATGTCCCAGCAATGGGACAACGAGGCTCCTGACATCTCACCGTCACCAAGGTGAGTTTGTTTGACGTATCTCTGCGAAAAATGGAATAAAATCTATGGTAATGATTGTTGATTATGTAAATCGTCAAGACTAAAAGGTGCCATTAAATGTCTGTTTAGATCTTTGCTTTCTTTGATCAGAAAGATTTTAATTTAAATAATGGTTCTGCAGATCTAATACTCTGCTTTGGCAGAGTTCTTGTGTGGCTACTTTTGCTTAAACATTGGGGAGATTTGGTTTCTTTTCCTAAATCTGCAAAAAACGTCTTTTTGTTTTTTAAATATTGACATACTTTATACATTTAAAAAAAAACCTTTAACACAAAATCCTTTAAAACAGTGGCAGACCTTTTTTCCCCCAATCCCTACAGTAAATAGACCAGGATAATTAATTTAAGTTTGAAATTGGACTTTGTCCGTACAGTCTGTGCCCAGCTTTAAAAAAGTGTGATATAATTAAAAAGCAATACAACTTCAAGATTAAGCCTTCCTGTCCAGTCTGCTCCTGCAGGAGCCGGCGGACAGTAAGCAGTCAGATGAAGGTGGTCCACAGTGAGCAGTGCCCATTCATTATTTAATCAGTGTTCCTGTCATCTCTGTCTGCGCAGGCCCGATGTGAAGGAGCCAGAGGACTGCTTCAGTGACGAGCAGCAGGAGTCCTCTGACGAAGACATGGAGTGGAGCGGGAATAACTCTCTGTTCGCCAACCTGTCCATCCCTCAGCTCGACGGGGCTGCAGACGAGAGCAGCGGTGAGTCATCCCATGCTGAGACGTACTGACAATGTCAGTTTGCTTTGACGCTTATCTTACATCCCCTGCCGATGTTCCATCAGGGATATCAGAATACAGATCTGACAGCAGCTGCACAACAAGCATCTGGGTTGACGCTAGGTTTTGGCTGTACGATTTAATTTCAGTGTAAGGGAACGGTGATTTAATAAAGTGAAAGACTCTGGATTGTAAATGATTCCCTGGAGTTTGAGTTATTATCAATTAACTCTTCATAAACTTAACAGAAGCTGTGAAGGCAGAGTTAATTACTGCTCAGCTGACGTCATGAGTGCACCTGTGTATTCATGGCTATATGCCATTTGCTGCAGTTAATAACAGCTTTAGACTTTTGTTTTAATTAGTTTTCTTCATAACCAGTCAGAGATGCTGGTGTATCAGTGCTCACACTCAGACGTCACAAGTCTATTCTATAAACGTTCCACTTTTTCAAACCAAACCATGTCCAATCAATGTAAGTGCCCTTTCTTTCTGTGGTCCTGCCTCTACAGCGCTGTCGGTCTAAACGTCTTCAGCAATCTTTTGTCCGTAGTCAAATCTACAAATGCTATTACACGCAAAAGCAATGAGTAAACAGATTCAGATTTTTATAGATTTTTGCTGGAACCATTTGGCCACTTGGTTAAAATTCTGCACATGAACCTATTGTGTAGATATAAGTAAAGCAAAAAAGCAGCTGTGAATATGCAGCACTGTATAAGAGTAAACATACAAACATCATCACAACCTTTTGTAGCAAGTGTTGTGTATTTCATTTTACTTTATAGCCAAGTTACACATTTTACAATTTCAGATGATTTATTGGGTCACAACAGGAAAAACTTTGCACATCTATTTCATAGACAGGTCCAAAGGAAAGGGATGGATGGATCAAAAACACAAAGAGGACAACGGCACACTGAGGCTGTATTTACAAAGGAATCCTTCTACATGGCTATACGACTAAAATGTTTGGGGGGTTGATCCTATTGCTATTGATGAGATCATTTTTCATGAGTGAAGCCACTCTCTACCATATGTCTACTGTGACTGGTTCTTGACAGGTGGCTGGTCCATGTCAAAGAATGTGAAGTCAGATTTGTTCATAAACTGGGATGTGAGATACTTGGATTAGCTAGATTTAGAAAATGTTTTAAATTGTGTTACAATTTTTAATACATATGGCATTGCCAAGTATATTGTATCTGCCATCAGATACTGTCTGTTGGCTAATTGAATCCTATTGAATGGTTCCCATTGAAGTGTATTTTTAAAGTTTATTTCAATGAAGCAATGATACATTATCTGCAGCACATTACAGATCATGAATAGGTCTTAGTTACTAAAGAGTTCTCTAGACCTCAGGAGCCACTTTTAATGCTCCAGTGTTTTATGAATTCCTCTTAAACCAAAATTTAAGGATTCCTAAACTCAAGGCTGACACCCCTTATTCTTTAGGAGTTTTTGTAACTGAGCCAGTTTATGCCTCAGGATGTCCCGTGACCCCTAGATCTGAAGATCTGAAGTTTTTAAAAGATCGTATTTATCTTGATTTGAAGAAAAGCAACTAGTCATAGGAACATGAAAGATGTGAATCAATTTCTTGCTGCTGGTAAGTCTTATTCAGGTGTCTCTTCTGTTGTATCCATAGATTCATCCTTAACGGACAGTGGCTCCAGGACTCAGTCTTCTCTCATGGTTACAGAAAAGCTGCTCGGGAAAAGGAATCCTTTTTCTGGAGAGACGGTTCACCTGGAGCCACCTTCTTCAGCTAAGATCCTTCTTGAGTGCAAGCACCCTGAGCACAGACAAGTTCATGTGCTGGACACAGAGCAACCACTTGACAAGCACTTTCGATCAAAAAGCAACCAGGACAGCAACAGTGAATGTGCAACAGGGTTCAAGTTTAATAAAGAAATCCCCTACATCCCGCCAGTCAAACATCCTATCCCCTGCAAGTTACCCAATCACGCTGAAGTTTCTCCCATCTGTGTAGAGAAACAGGACATACGTCCCCTGTACACCTATGACAAGAAAACCTCCATAGCTTTGGATAAGACAGACCTAGAAAGTTTCCCATTTGGTAACGGAAAGGTCACCAAAAATGGGAAGAAGTACGGCAGCATAAAGAATGTAGAAACGAACTGTCTGTCTATTCTTCAGAACCACAGGACCTTCTCTCTCTGTTACTCAGAGCTGAGAAACTGCTCCGCTAAGGCAGAGCTGGAACTAAGCCAGAAGGACGGTAAAAGTCCCATCCTGAGGAACATCTCCTCAGCCCCGTCACCCATGGTGGAAGATGAGTTTCTTGATCCTCAGGTGGAGGAAATTGGCCAGGATAGTGAAGAGGGAGATGTTGGTGAACTCAAAATCAGGTACGAGGACTATCAGGAAAATAAGATTGAGAGGACTATAGTGGCCCAGCAGGAAGCACACTATAAGTTCTTCCCCAGCGTCATCCTCTCCAACTGCCTCAGTAGGAAGAAAGCTGGGAGCAAAAAGTTGGCTGATCCCTGCAGCAAGCTCGAACAGGTCCAGTCTCGCAGATCTAGGCTAAAAGTGTTCAAAAAAAGGTTGGGAATGGCAGGACAGAGGAACAAGTCAAACATAATTGAAAGCTCTACCTCTGACAGCCAGGATAGCACTGGCCTCATCTCAGCCACATCAGCTTGTCCAGTGACATCAGACACAGAGATGCCGGTTTTGGAGAATACATCGATAAAACTGACCGAGCCAATTAAAGATGAGCTAATTATAGAAGATGAGCCAATTATAGAAGATGAGCCAATCGCAAAAGAGGATGCAGAAAGTGAGGAAATGTCTGTAAATGAACAGACAGAACCACTTACAGACCCCCCTGCCAACACCATTTCCAGTTTTTCTGAAGAAGCTATTGACTCAGAGG
The DNA here is from genome assembly GCA_903364295.1 of Serranus cabrilla. Taxonomy (NCBI): domain Eukaryota; kingdom Metazoa; phylum Chordata; class Actinopteri; order Perciformes; family Serranidae; genus Serranus; species Serranus cabrilla. Next base: position 24,627 of record CAFUXE010000824.1, on the reverse strand, counting down.
ATAGGTTGAGTCCCTTACATGATTTATCAGCTAAGGTCACCTGTACTAAACCTTCAGCACTGCCTGGGAGTAAATACACCCTGAGGGCCAAACGGAAGATGATCTATGATGGTGAGGATGGAGAATACTCAGGTGCCACTCGTTCTAAAAATCCAGCCACTGTCAAAGAACGTTTCAAGGACACCAATGTCCCCAGTGGCCAGGACTTAAAATACCAGAAAAGGCGTAAGAAGGAGCCCCCTATCATTATCAAATACATTATTATCAACAGGTTTAAAGGACAGAAAAACATGCTGGTAAAGATGTCCAAAGTGAATGCAGAGGAGCAGTTGGTGTTGCTGACACCAAACAAGCTAGAGCAGTACAATAAACTGGCCCCTCTTAAGGATTTCTGGCCCAAGGTGCCAGAATCCACCGCTGTCAAGTTTCCTGTCACTGAGCCAAAAGCCAAAAAACACCCAAAAAGAAAGGCAAAGGTCAACTCCACAAATAAGAAAGCAGTCGGCAACTCCTCAAAACCTGGGGTCAGACAAGGTAAAAGGGTCAAAAGGACTAAAGGCTGTCAGAGAGGCCCAATTCTACCCTCCTTACCACCCCCCCGGCCGTGTTACTGTGAGTTAGCAGATGACCATGACACTGAGTATACTGATGTCATGGTAGAGTTGGGCTACCTCTCTGATAGATCCCCAAGCCCGTCAAACACAACACCCCCTCGTTGTTGGTCCCCAAGTGACCCTCTCATGGACACTGCAAGTTCAGAACAGCTGATTAACCCACTCAGTGACCCATGTCTTGGTTCTTCTTTTAAAAGGATTCACACAGTATCGTCAACCAAAGGAGCACAAAAGAAGTGTGAAACTGCCAAACCTAAGAAATCCACAGACACTAAGAGGAAAGTCAGCAAATCACTTACTGAGCTTCAAGCGGAAGCCAAGAAAGATAATTCAAGACAAAGGAGTGGTGGTGCTCCAAAGCAGAGGAAGAAAGTTAAAGATATAGCTGAAGGCTCCGTCAACAGTTCTACAACCACCTCAAGACCAAGAAAGTCTCGCAAAAAGAAGACTGAGGAACCCAAAAGCCATGACTCCATTAAGGACCGCTCCCAACTCCTTTTCTCAGAGGATGAGCTATCTCCTTTCAAGAGTTCCTGTCAAGACATCCCTCCATTTCAGCACCCAGTGAGCACAGATGGCAACAGCCAGGGTAGTTCCCAGACACCATCTTTATCGAGCACTAACTCAGTAGCCCTTTCTATAGAACCAAAGGTTGAGGACTGTGAGACTTCCATCATGGAGGTTAACCAAAGCTTTTCAGCCCCGGCTCAGATGAAGCAGCAAAGTTGCCAGACCGCTATGGTAAAGGCAGAGCATTTAGAAGAGGAGTGCATTGCTTCTCCGCCTGCTATGACTGGTAAACCCTTACTGGAAGACAGTAAAGCCTCCCAAGTAGCCATAGCCTCCCCACGCTCAGGCCCTAAGAACGGAGAGATCCCCATTCTCTCTGAGACGCCTTCTGGCTTGGCTGTCCTCAAGCAGCTTCTCCAGAAGAGGCAGCAGGGACAGGCTCTTCCTCTACAAGTGGTTGGCACAGACAGCCGCTCCACTGCCATAGCTCAGGCCACAGCACTACTGGATCCCACAACTAAACCAGCTAAATCCAGAAGAGCTCCCTCAACCACTCAACGGAAACCCAGGGCCCCAAAATCTGCCACTCCCAAGGATAAAAAGCCCAGAATCAGGAAAGGCAAGGCAAGCAGCACTCAGCCGGATCTATCAGTGAAGCAGGAGGGCAACATGTCGGATGACTGCCCCATCTTCCTGTCGGACCCAGGTCTCGACAGCTGCAACTTCATAGAGGACAGCTTGTCACCAGAGCTCCCACACAACTATACCTTTGATATAAATGCGATTGATCAGACAGAGTTCTCCAGCCCATACAGTGGCAGTCAGTTTGTCCTGACTGATAAACATTTACCAGTTAAGTTCCTAAGTGATGTCAGTCAGGAAGCAGTTTCTGCTCAGGCACTGGGCTTTGACAAGAAACTTGATAGGCTGTTTGATTCTGGGGAGGAGCTTCAAAGGGGCTCTGACTGGAACAAAGCTAAGCCTGTCAGCCCGGACCTCTTTGATAGGTCAGAGAACGGGGAGTCTGCATCAAATCACCTCACATTCCTTGACTCAGAGAAAAACAAGAGCAGAGAGTGGGACTTCTCTTTAGGTAAAGCCCATACACTCAGCCCCTTTCAGGACTTTCACTGTGAGAGAAAAGAGCTGCTCTTTTCTGTCTTCGACCCTGTCCTACCATTGCCTTTAAGCTCAGCTTCGTTCGTTGATCATGAGGGCTCCCCGACAGGAGACCTTCTGGAGGGCATTGATGGACTGACGTCCACCACACCTAGTAGCTCTCCACGCTCCATCAGCTCCCTATCTCAGGTGAGGGCAAGCCAGCTGCTGCGGGGAGCAGGATGTGGAGCCCACATCCTCAAGCCCCTCATGTCCCCTCCAAGCCGGGAGGAGATTCTCAGCACTCTGCTGGATCTGGAGATGTCGGAGGCCACTTTCCAGGAGCCCTTCTGCAGCGACCCCTCTGATGCACCAGGGAAACCAATGTAAGGCTATATTGTCAAAGGCACTCGTTGAAATAATCATAATGTTTATGTTATGTTTTATGTGACTAACCCATGTGACGACTATATGTACATACTGTAGATAAAATGTATCTGACAAGTCTTGTATGTTACTTACTTAGCATTACCCTGTGGAGGTTTTGACCACTTGTAGAAAACAAAAGCAGTGAAGGAGAGCACTTCAAGCTAATAAGCATGGATGTTAACAATGAAAGTTTCAAAATATGAAAAAAAAAATCAGCTTTATAAATACCTAATAAGGAGCATTTTGAATTCAATTGGTTTGTCTTAGAGAAAACCAATAAGTTCATTGTTCAGCTCAGTACATATCAGTCACAATTCTTCAAAGAATTCTTTTTACCAGATTTGGCCAATGATAGTGACATAATCTTAATTACTTTCATAGACTAGATTTAATCACTTGTTGTCCCCAACAATCACTTGTTGTCATGGTTTTCCACTTTAGAAGTTGTAATGAATCGCAGTAATTAATTATATGTAAATTAATCAATTAATCCCATTTACCTTCTCTCTAGGGAGGTTGGCGGCCGAAAGTTAACGGTGCGTACCAGGCTGGCTAAGGAGCTAGCAGAGTTCATTGGAGACCTATCTCTCGAGGGCCTCCGTTTCTGGAAGACGGCCTTCTCGGCCATGACGCATCCTGCCTCCGCTATTATCTCATCTTCTCAAGCCCAGGGAGCTGAGGCCCCGGGGGCAAGTAGAGAGCCGACTGAGCTTGACCCGTCCTCAGCCAGTGACAAGAAGGTCATCCTCCTGCCCTGCAAAAACCCACCAAGCAGAGAGCGTGTACAGCTGTGGCTGGAAGCCAGGAAACAGTATGAGAGTTTACAAAAAGGGCTGCGGAAGAAGGGGAACTCGGAAAGAACTGAGCAGCCAGATGCTCCCAGCTGTCCAGCAGTGAAGGTTGAGCTGTGTGAGAGACTCTCCAGTATCAGGACCCAAAGGAGAAAGAAATGCAACCTTTCCTTACTCATATCTCCCATGAAGAATACAGGCTCTCGTTGTAAATCCACAGAGCTGAGTCAAATTACTGATGAAGATGGTGTGGATATAGAGCAGGAGGGCAGAGAAAAAGTTGATGATGATGATGATGATAAAACCACCTCTCCAGAGACCCCAGAGCTGCCGCCCTGGCAGCAGTCCTGTCTGCACAGCCCAGGGAGCTCAGAGCCAGGGCTGAGCCAAAACAGGCAAAGTGAAAACTCTCCACAACCTCTGTCACCTCGGCTCTCCAACTCCCTGGAGCAACAAGTGGAGAAGCTTAGTCCTTCTCCCCTCCATGTCAACAACAGAGAAGAGGGGAGGACCAGTCCCCATCTCCTTCACAGCACCCCCTTTTTAAGGAGGAGGCGAAGAAGTAAGGAAGATCTGGAGCCAGTGTGCAGCACGCCCAAATCCGAGGGTAAGAAAACAGTCATCTGTGATTGACAAGTGTGCCAGGATTTTATCATAGCTGACTAGTTCTTTGAATTGTTTCTAATTTAGACAAACCTTTTTCATTCAGTCTTGTTATTGTTATTCATTGTTCATTAACTTGTCTCTTCTTTTCCTGCTGCAGAGGATCCCATTTCTCAAAGGATCCAGCAGAGGAGGAGAAGCCAAGCAGACCCACTGAGAAGAGTGTTACTCACCACACAGATGAAGGTCAGTTAGTCACTACATCAAAGACTGAAGTTAACACCAGTGTAGAGGTCTGTGCATGGAGATTGTCATATGCAGCAGAGATTATGTCTCCAGTTTCTTGCCCTGAATAAAGTCTGTCACTCTTTCACTTCAGTTGTATTAATTTAGCTCTGATGTTTGCAACTGATACCTGTGCCTGTGTCGTCTTGTCCCTTTTAACTCTTTCTTTTACTCTTTGTCATCCTCAGAACCAGTTTGCTGCTTTGAATGTGCCAAAGAAAGATAACTCTCAGATTGAAGGGCCCAGCATAGCCAACTCCTACGGCTTCAAAATCAGCATGCAAAACCTGCAGGATGCCAAAGCTCTGCATGAGGTGAGCTGCCCCAGCCTCTCCTCAGATTTGGTCAGTTTCTGGGCTTTAAGGGCGGAGAACAGGTTATTTCAGTCCAATATTAAGGGTTGGTGTTAGATATAATTTTATTTAATACATTTACTGAAATCCAGTTAGGTTTGTACATATTTTATTTTCCTTTAAAATTTTACAAATATTCAAATGCCTTATTTCGAGTATTGCATTAGAACTATTCAAGATCTAACCTTTTAATGCAAGTATGCCTGAGCTGTAACATGACGGCTCACTGTTGCTGGTTGTAAGTTGTGCACAGCAGTGACAAACAGACAGACATCAGAACAAATGTATGCTAAAAAGATTTGTTTGTAAATGGAGTCTAAATGAATGGAGAGCCTTTAAATGTAGTCATTTTTGACAACACAGTCTAACACAGTATAAAATAAGTGAACCAGAGCACCAAAAAAGAGTTAACAGTTTTTATGCATTGTTGTCATACAGAGCTATCAGTGTGGTATTGAAGTTTTCAGGCCATGACAAAAAAAATCATTATCAATGGTTACCATGATTCAAAACATAAAACCTTGGATGAATTAGTTGTGGGTTTGTGTAAACTGAGAACTGGATCCAAAATTTTGGCAAACAGAAACAAACCACAGCCGTATAAGAAATAAAATCTCAAGCACTCCTTTTTGTTTCGACTTGTTGTGAAGTTGAACTGTCTAGTATTGATCTATTGGACCTGTAGCTGTGCTCAGCTGCACCTGTTTCTGTGGTGGAAAGAAAGCTGAGAAGACTACAGAGAATATAGGAAACGATGGAGAGAAGGTTTGGCGGGATCCAGGATTCAAGCATCATTTTAAATGCAAACTAATGTTTAAGTGGCTGAGTTTTACCCCTGAATCCTGGTCTCCATGGAGCCTGTCAGCCTTTTAGGATTTGCACTCAGTATTTCTGCAATTTAACAGATGCTCTTATTCAAAGAGACTTGGAGTGAATCCATCAGTAAGATAGGCTAGGCAAAAACATTCCCATATTATCCAATTCTGAATATTATCATGCAGCTAACTCACCTATCAGATGAGCTAAACATCTTAGGATGTTGTCACCAGAATATGGCTTCAGACTGATTTACTTTTGACACAGCCTTGCTTCTCGTCTGCCCCCCTCAGGTCCAGTACCTAACACTCATGGGCATGGAGCTCCATGCAAGAACCCGACGTGACCTCGAGCCTGACCCCGAGTTCGACCCCATATGTGCCTTATTCTACTGCCTCAGTTCGGATGCGTCCCTGCCAGATGTAGACAGCACACAGCTGACGGGTGCCATCGTGGTGGAAAAAGACCAGCAAAGTTGTGACCAAGGTTCAAACTCACTTACTTGTACTTGCACTTGCACTTGTACTATTATACAACTCTGAGCAGGTAGCATGTCTACGTCGGTAGTTTATGGTCACATGTTCAGTGCCTGCGTCTGATGAATCTGTCTGAATGCTCTCAGCAGGTCACAGAGGAACAGCGCCCCTGCTGGTCAGGTCTGGTGTCTCTGGGCTGCAGGTAACATACGCCACTGATGAGAAGGTGCTGTTTCAGGAGCTGGTCACCATCATGAGGAGGTGTGTATGTGTGGCCATGCAGATGTTCATATGCTCATAACTAGAGGCAAAGAAAGATGGAAAATAATATTCAGTTTTTTTTCTAACGCATTACTTGGGTTATAGTTAGGAATGTGATGAGACACTCAACCCATAATTCGATATGATTTCCAAAACAGGGTTAACCATATGATTTTTTCAAGATTTTTTTTGTGAGCTTGTAGACAAATTATGACTGAAAAAGATACATTTATTCTTTTTCAGAAAAAGAGTGAGATCTCACATTCACATTGTCCCCTGTTGGCTGATAGCAAGTTAATGTTAGCTGTTTGTTAGCGCGCTAATGTTAGCTATATGTTAGCAACCTAATGTTAGCTAATATCCACTTTTCGCCCTCTTAAAAGTAAAATCTTTTGCTTTGTCAGATTTTAAAAACTAGTTCCGGTTCTTTAACTTGTTGATAGTGCATTTCGCCACACAGAAGCTTTTAGACATCTTTCTGTAGTGCTATTGTATATTGTGAAAATAAAGTGTTGGCTCTTGCTTACCTGTGCTCTGTCAGGTTTGACCCAGACATCCTGGTGGGGTATGAGGTGCAGATGCGTTCCTGGGGCTACCTCATCCAGCGGGCTGCAGCACTCGGAGTGAACCTGTGTCAGCAGCTGTCACGAGTCCCAGGTAGGGCTGACTGTGACTCCCAACAGTTAATGTTTAAGTGTAAAGAAGCAATCAGAGTTTGATGTATATCTTTCGTATACAGAAAGACAGTTATTCGAAAATGTTTTTATTCTTTTCTAAAGATTCAGTCACCATCCCATTCTTCATTTTGATGCTGCTCACTGATGCTGTTCATGTTCACTTATGTGTCAGTGATTTCATTAGCAGTTCTCTGGTCGGACACTAGAACTCAAAGAAAGTCAGGATGAATGCCAGAGGATAGAGCCTCAAAAGTAGAGGCTTTGATTTTTGTAACTAGAGTTTTCTGAGAAAAAGTTCTTTGCTGAGCTTGCCATTATTAATGACTTCACTCTGCCATGTTCCACACAGTAAACCACAGCTGGTGAGCAAATCCATACACTGACAGTGGGGCTTGTTGAACTCATAGCTGCATATTGAACATGTGCAGGGTTTTTGCAAAAGTAATTATCATCGATGATTCAATGTGACAGTTTGAATGTCTCTGCTGACAGGAAGTCAGGATAAAGGTGTGTGGTTGTGCTTTTACTTTCTTCTCTACCAAGCATTTGTGTTTGACCGATCCCTTACTCCAGTCTGAGGGAGTGTGTGTGTGTGTGTGCAGCAGCTTATTTTGTGTGTGTAGAAGCTGAATGGAGAGCCCCTGGCAGCTCCCGTCCTGCTCTGTAATTGTCTGTCTGGCTCTGTGTGTGTCCTCAGGTGACTCCAAGGAGAACCGCTTCGCCGCAGACAGGGATGACTACGGAGCCGACACCATGACGGAGATCAACGTCGTCGGACGCATCACACTCAACCTGTGGAGGGTGATGAAGACTGAGGCAGGTGTTGAGTACAGTTCACCAATATGCATATGTTGGTTGGCAGACTCTACTGACGTCTGCATGGTGCAAACAGTTTCTTTAGCGTTAGACTTTGAGCTGAGCTGCTTTTTGATAAAAAAAATCAGTCTTTCTCACTGAGAAGACGGGGAATCCTCCTAACTACAGTCCATAACAGGATTGGCTGCTATGGCCTGTAGTTATTAATTCATAATATAACCATAGCACAGCTATGCAGATTTTCTCTCTCTCTCTCTCTCTCTCTCTCTCTCTCTCTCTCTCTGGGATTTGTTGAATATCATTAAACAGTGGTTTACAACTAAGAGTCATTTCTGACCAATCAGTTTATAGGTATTTCTGTTACACAAAATTGTGTTCTCATGAAATACTGGATGCTTCTCAGGCGTCTAAAAGTCCCTCTAGTGAAACAGTCCCAATCGGGGGGAAAAAAATTATTTTGGTCAAACTGTCGTATAGACAAAGTAACAAGTAGTGCTCACAAGTAGACAAGTCTGATTTAAGGACTCACAAGCCAAAAAGAAAACGTCTACTACCGTCATGTAAGATTCAGCATTATGCTTTCAGTAAAGTACACTTTGTAGGACTATACTACACACTATTTCCATGTTCTATATCACTCCTCACTGTGTTCACCGCTGTCTGAACATATTGTTTATTTTCTTCCATCAGGCGACGTTGAACAACTACACTTTTGAGAACGTGGCCTTCCATGTACTCCACCAGCGCTTCCCCCTGTACAGCCCCCGCACGCTGTCCGACTGGTTCGACCACAACACCGCCCTCTACAGGTTAGTGCCAGTATGGAAGAAGAATATTTTTTCTTCAAGTGCTTATGTTTGAATCAGCTGTGGCTCGGCCATTTCCTTGAATCTCTTTTCCCCTCACAATGTAAATGGATTTACATGAACACCAAAAAAGTTTGCTTCGGTGCAAAAACAACTATATCCAGAAAGAAAAAAATGATGGCAACCTTTGTGTGTGTGTTTTTTAGGTGGAAGATGGTGGACCACTACGTGAGCCGTGTGCGCGGCACCATGCAGCTTCTTCAGCAGAATGATATAATCGGAAGAACCAGCGAGCTGGCCAGAGTGTTTGGGATTCAGTTCTTTCACGTTCTGACACGAGGATCACAGGTACCAGCACATCCATCACACATTTCTAACCGTCTAAGCTATCGAAGGGTTATGAATGGTTCATCCACTGGTAATGCTGATTAGTGAGAGTTGAAAGGATCCCACTAATAAAAATATAGCTGTGTTTCATTATTATGTCATGGCTGCTTAACCTCTAACATCCTGCCATTTTTTTGCTGGCTGTTTTTCCTTTAAGAAGCTGTAGTAGTTTTAAAGGTACGGGCCATATACTGGTTTTATATTAAACTAGAAGATATTGGTACCCTCTATGTCATGATATTCTGCCAGGAAGAAGTAAAATAACACACCACTGTGAAGTGATGTGATAATGAATCTGTCTGAGTGAAAATGGGTGCCTTGGGTAACCACAAGTCTCCTCTTTAGAGACATGCCAACTTTATGTAATCTCAGGCAGTTTGGGGCAAGAACCAGGCAGTTTTTCTAACGCAGTGGATTTTTACCTTCTGTATTTGAATATTTCTGCATACTCAAACAGTGTGAATTCCATAAATTGGGGATTCAAAGAACCAAATTTTGTTTTGTTCATGTGTGATGATGTTAGTCCCCATAGTAACCATTCCACTGTAGGGAATGCATTTTTTCAAACATGGCTTTCCTCTGTATATTGACAATAAGGGGCTTTCTTAGCAGTTTACATAACAGAAGTGCTCAACATCCAATCACAGAAAATGCTACTTTTGCACAAATCTCAAAAATGTCAAAAGGGCATAATGGAAATAAAGTTCAGAACTAAATTAAGTTGTTGTTGGCCATTTTCTGGCTTTATTGGCTAGTAATAGAGTTACAGAGGGGAAGACATGCAGGAAACTAAGCCTTAGTGGTATGTGCTCTACTGGTGGGACACTGGGACACCCCAAGGAATGAAAAATGTACTGTTAAGTTTCTAATAAAATATTCTGTATCTCTGTGTGTCCTTTCAGTACCGCGTTGAGTCTATGATGCTCCGTTTGGCCAAGCCGCTGAACTACATCCCCGTGACACCCAGCATCCAGCAGCGAGCCCAGCAGAAGGCGCCGCAGTGCATCCCTCTGGTGATGGAGCCGGAGTCGCGCTTCTACAGTAACTCAGTGGTTGTACTGGACTTCCAGTCGCTCTATCCCTCCATCGTCATCGCATACAACTACTGCTACTCCACCTGCTTGGGCCACGTGGACAGCCTGGGAACGTAAGGACATGACAGGCCCACACACCTACAACCTGTACTTCAAATAGCTTCGGCTGCATGTCTGCCAAGAAAAGTCTCCTTCCAGCCCTGCCTTCCTCCACTCATTATTTTTAATGGAACAGACACGCTGAGAGCTCTGCCTGCTGTTCACAGCTCAGTCAAGAGCGCTGCAAGTTAGGATATATTTCACTAGGATTACTGTAGTTGCATAGCAACAGCAGGAGCCGTGAACACTTCTTTTCCAACATGCATATGTTTACTACTCCAAGGTAAAAGAAAAAAAAGAGTAGTGCTTGGCAGTTAAACGCAGGCTTCACGCTCTTCATTCTCAGCAGAGTAGAATGTGGGAAATTAGCTTTAGAACATCAGAGTCACTGCAGCAGCTCAGAACTCAATACTGGATTAATACAATTTAATACAATACTGCTAGTTATTTAAAATGTAATAATAACATTCACATAGAAAATGTGAATTATTGCTACAACAGCTTTACTCAATGTTGGATGTGATGCTTTATTAAGGAGCCGCCTTATGAATCAAACATGAAGCCAAACATTTGCCGTGTCCAGCTTGTAAATGAGAGAATATTTACATCACTGCAAGCTGAACATGTTCAGGTTTTGAACTGCCAGTTGGACAAAAGTGGTGGTGGAATGTAACTCAGTACATTTACTTGGGCTGTACTCAAGTACAGTTTTGAGGTACTTGTACTTTACTTGAGTATTTATATTTAATGTAACATCATTTTACTCACACTAAATTTGTTGCAAATTTAGTTGCTTTTCAGATCAAGATTTAACATGAAAAACATGATCAATGTAAAGTGATTATGCTTTTTTTAATGAAGCCTCATTACAGTATATTAAGATGTTTAAATACCTTGAGAAAATTAAAATGCTGCCTTCATAAATGCGTTAATATTAATCCAATAGTATATCTGCAGCCATTCTGCATAACGAATACTTTACTATGTAGATGTTGATGCTGCTACTTTTTTACTTAAGTATGTTTTTAATTATTTTACTTACTTACTTGTAGTGGAGTCATTTCGCAGTGTGGCGTTAGTATTTTTACTTGAGTAAGGGATCTGAATACTTTTTCTACTACTGGACAAAACAAGGCATGTAGAGGTCCTGAGCTCTGGGAAATTACAGCAGAGAAAAATGAATGTAAATGTTTGCAAAACAATGTTTTCTTTCCTGTTTTGTCTTATCCCAGTAATTATCTTGCAGCCCCTCAGATTTATGTTTTGACCCCTTTGAGGTGCCGAATTAGGACTAACATTTTTATAGCTTATTAGAAAAATAACGATAAACACAATTGATAATAAATCAACTGATAATGAACATAACCTTTAGTTTCAGCACTTCCACAGGTAGTGTGGTCACTCACCTGTCTGCAACATGTGAAGAGAACTCATCAGCACTGTTACAGCAGATGTTCATGGCTGAGATACTGCGGAGCTGTCAGTAACACACAAAGACTGAGAGTTTCCTGTGTGTCCGTTTCAGGCCTGATGAGTTTAAGTTCGGCTGCACCTCCCTGCGGGTTCCTCCGGAGCTCCTCTACCAGCTCCGCAATGACATCACTGTGTCACCCAACGGCATCGCCTTTGTCAAGGTACAGCACCCACTCTGCTCCCCAGTCTGAGGAGACTTCACCCAGCACTTAACATTGTCCCGGTTAAACACTTGGCCCGAGTATGAATCAGCTCTTTGAGTCCTCCAGCAGTGCAGCTTTATTAAGGTTCATTAGCTGCTGTGGAGGCCACTTCATGCTCTACGCCTCTCCATTCATTCTCCTCATTCATTCACTCATTGCTCCACACTCCCTGGCTCCAGTCCCAGTCTTATTGCATAACACACACACACACACTCTCTCACACACACAGCCATAGCGCAGTGAGCA
>CAFUXE010000823.1:1460932-1523747 GCA_903364295.1 Serranus cabrilla | reverse complement strand
CTGCGAATTTGGTGCATTTTTATTGAAGTTGAAAATTTGCCGGAAAAAAAAAAACGACATGATATAGGATGACTTTTTGAAAATTTGGCCATTTCGCAACATGGTGTTTTTCTGTCATTTCTGGATAGATTATGCTCTAATATGTATGAACACACTGAAATTTGGACATTTTATGCATTTTTAGGCGTTTCACGGAATTTTAAAGTTTGACCACTTTTGACAAAAACACGTCATAAATATCGTTTTTCTGTTTTTCCAAAAGTTTCACCCTGACACGCATCAACAGACTCTAATAAAGCTATCCTGCTAATTTGGTACATTTTGAAACAACTAGAAGTTTTTCGGAAAAGAAAACGACATGCTATAGTATTACTTTTTTCAAATTTAGCCATTTCGCAACATGGTGTCTTTCTGTCATTTCTGGGTAGATTATGCTCTAATATGTACTAACACACTGAAATTGGGACATTTTAAGCATTTCTTAGGCGTTCTAAGGAATTTTAAAGTCAACAGAGTTTCGTGTAGAATTTGGGGCATTTTAAAATTTGATGACATTTTCATGGAAAAGATGGCCTTCTTTTTAGATTCATGAATTGAATGCCTTTTAAGTCTTTTTACGGATCTGTAGGGACCCTGTTATATATAGGGGGGCTCATACAGCTAAGAGTACAATTCTAACAGTTTTTACATACACACTCTCTAGGTACCTTAACCTGACGTTTCCAGACTCTCAAAGCCTTCATCATTACATCTATCCCATTGTCAATTTAACAAAGTTTTCAAAATTATTTTATTATCAATGTATACTGACTTTCCCCCCCAGGTGTTCATATTCACTTTACGTAATGAATACTTAAGAGGGATTGTGTACATGTAAATGTTCTTATAATATATCTGAATTCCAACCTTTGCCTAACCTTGAAAACAATATGGCTAAAATTAAGCATTTTCCAAACTTTCATGGCTTTGTACAAACTATGTATACAAAATTCTAAGAAAGTAATAAGAAAAACAAGTTCAACAGAAATATTTTCCCATTTTTATTTGTATTTTTCATCCACAAGTGTGGACTAGATTATGTTGATGTGCATTAAAAAAAACAAAACTTTTCTTTGGTACCTAAGGGAAAATCAAAAACAATTAAGGCAACTACAGCATCTATAAATCTGATATGCTTTTAGTACTGCAGCCAAATGACCACACACTGGTGGCATGCAATGTATGCCCGCCCTCATTCAAACAAGAGATCAGCTCATCACCAAACCACCCAGTTGGATAATTTCCAGTTTTGGTTTACCGTTCATCCTCCCCCACAACCTTATTTGCCTTCAAAGGCCGAGAAAGAATGAGGAAAGCTAGAACCCAAATTTCTAGGCAGGTGCAAATTACACAGAAATCAAAAACATACTGGGGGAAGTAGCTGATACATAGTGAACTGGAAAAAGAACACTGAAGGACACCTAAAGCATTAAACCACCAGAGATGTAATCAAGTTTTAACAGGAGACTTAAGGTCTTGTTTGAGAGCACTTGTTTTTCATTTCTCAAATTCACGTAGCCAATAATTTCAGGCAGTTAGTTCTGCGCTGGTCGAGACTGTAGAGCCTCTGGAGATGCTAATGAAAGAACTGAATTGTAGATAATCCATTGACTTTCAAGGATTTAGGGCTTTGACATTTCCTGTCTGGAGGTTGCTGACTTCTTTAAACTATTGATACAGTATTTCACACAACAGTCTGCAGGGGGTCGTCCAGTGTGTACAATAGGTGCTTCTACCATTACTCAGATAAGACAATACTGCAGGGCTGTGAAGGTTCTTTGTTTTTGGAAAACATGGTCACCAATCTCTCTGAATTAGTTCAAAGTCAATTTTGTTCCATAAGAAGTGAAGGGGACAGCCAATGTCCCACAGTTCAGGGGACACAAAGCAGATGCAAAACAAATAAAATAAAAAATTAACAATTACTTGGAATTGGTTGGGGGGGGGAAAAAACAAAACACACACGCACAAATAACCTTGTTTTTTCTCTCTTTAAAATACTGCTTTTGCATCTACTTTCAGCATGTGTTATGACTGGGGAGTTATATCTGCAAAAGGCGTACACTGAATTTCAATTGTTCATTTCATTCTAACATGTAAAACAAAAGTAAAACAGAACATGGTTGTATATACATACTTGCAAAGTAAAAAAATGGAAGAATGAGTATTAGAAAAAAATCTGTTAATGCATTTAGAATAACAATTCATTACAGAATGATATGAAAAAGCAAATCAGAATGAAGAAATGCAAGCTTCCCGCTGGAAGTTATGTGGCCCACATGGAACAAACAGCAAATTCTAGCTGGAAAATGATGCAGCCAAGAACCACAGGCCCATATCACAAGTCCTTTCAAACTTTTTTTTCCTTTTTCTTCCAAAGTTGTTGGCTTGAGGTAAGCGATATATTCTGGCCTTCCAACTTTACTCCTTTTCTTCTGGTGCGCACTGGGGCGGTTTCTTTCTCCTTTCCTGCTCGGGGTGCAGCTTAACGCTCAAAAACGCCGTAGATGAAGATGGCCATGATGGCGGCACTGATCAGACCAGAGATGGGCACGGTCACAAACCACGCCATGAAGATATTTCTGAATAGACGCCAGTCTACCGCCTTCCTGGAGCGCAGCCATCCTACTGCGACCACAGAGCCCACCTAGACAGAACACAGATTTTGTTAAAGAAAGTCCCATTATCCTGCTTAAATGTATGACTTCTAATTGTATTTCTGCTAAACTAAAATGAAAAATGTATTCAGTAGTAATTTGTTCCACATTTGGACCAGACTGGGTTCCTGTTTACTGTGGCCTCCCTCACACTAAATGGTTTCTTCCTCCGTGTCTCAGTCTAGCTCCCAGACCACAGTGTTTGACCAGCTTACCTTGCAGTGGGTGGTGGAGACAGGCAGGCCAATGTTAGAGGCTACCACGACAGTCACAGCTGAGGCAAGTTCAATGCTGAAACCACTGCAGGGGAATAAAAACAACACTCATTTCTCTCCACTGGATGTGTCTGAACATGCTTGCTAAATTAAAAGAATGGTAATGTCTGAGGAGGATGTGGTTTTGTGACTAAGAAGCAGATGAAGAAACTGGTCCATGGAGTCTATACCTTGAGGGGGTGATGGGAGTAAGGTCCTTGCCCATAGTCTGGATCACTCTGCGACCCCACACCCAAAGTCCAGCGCAGATGCCCACGCCTCCGTACAGTAGCAGCCAAATGGGTGTGGGCGCACCTGAATCTACATTGCTGGTCGTGTAGATCAGCCACAGAGCTACCAATGGTCCAATAGCATTACTGCAGAGGAGAGAATTAAAGTATTTCAACAGGGGTCAAAGATTCTGACTGAGTTTTAACCAAGGTGAGTAAAAATGTCACCTACAACAAGCTAGAGAAGAAAGAGTGCCATCTATTAGCCTGGTTAAGATAAAGACATTGTCCTGATGACTGATAATAACAGGACTTTTTTTAAATTATTATTAATAACCTGACCATCAGAAAGGAATCTGCCTACCTAACGTCGTTTCCACCGTGGGCAAAGGATCCAAAACAGGCAGTGAGAATTTGGAGGAACTGGAAGAGAGTTGAGACTTCTGGCCTGTCTGCCTCCAGTCCATCCTCCTCCTCCAGAGAACTGTGGCTGCTACCTGCATCCTCCTTCCCCATTTCTAGTGTCACGTCACCCTCTCCCAGAGCTTCAGGGGTAGTGTGCTCTGCCACAGCATTGCAGTAGCTAGTGTAACTGTCCATACGCACACGCTTCCTCTCCTGGCCCCCTGGCCCTGTGCCCTTGTCACCATCCTCTGAGGCACGGAAGTCCCCATCTTTGTGCTTGAAGTCTCCGTGCATGCCGATGATGGCCATGGTGTAGGAGGTGTAGCTGTTGTTGCGCCTGATGGGTCTGTCACCCCCCTCACCCATGCAGTCGCCAACCTTGGCCAGGTGGAGCTTGTGCAGTAGGTCCTTGTAGAGGCCGGAGTCCTTGTGGACCGTGTGGTACTGGCTGTAACCATTGCTTGGAATCTGTGCAGTTCTGTTGTTGAACTGGACCTGGTTGTTGAACTGGACCTGGTTGTTGAACTGGACCTGGTTGGCTGAATTTGCAGAGCTGTTGCTGACTTGCTGGTTGTTGACCTGAATGTTGGATTGAACCTGTTTGGGGGCTGCAGAAAGGGGTAAAAAAGAAAGTCTTGTAAACTTCATGTGTGCCCTAACTGTTATATTACCATTACATTGCCTACATCATTTCAATTACATAAACATTATCTAACAGTGTTGTTTTTTGGCATATTTACCATCACTTGCACTGCTGTAGTCTGTGTCATCACCATCTCCGATGTCAAACGCCACCTTGCGTTCCTTATTACTGTCGACATCGTCAGAATCTCCGATGTCGAACGCCACCCTGCGCTCCTCAGCGGCAGCCTGGGGCTCAGCAGGGGAGCTCTGATTGGCAGCTGGGGTGGTAGGCGTAGACGTCTCCTTGGAAGTCTGTTTCAGGATTGGACAGTGGGCCTCTCTCAGCTCCCTCTTCTCCATCAGGGGGCTCTCAGAGGGGCTGGAAGACTTGATATCTCCTAGTAGGGGAGGAGGTTGCAAGAGAGATATATTGCTTGGGTCATGTCCAAACATATACACTGTACAGAAGAGAAATACAAGCCCAGCACATGTTTCTGTTAAACCAGAGCTGTAGGGAGTTGTAAGAATTGCATAACTGTGGGGTCAAAAAAACATTTGTCCTATAAATGCAACGTTACCTGTGTTCAAAGGATCAGATAAATGGATTATGAACTTACAAGGAACATATTTACACTACCACTAGCAGCTTAACTTATGAAAGACGATAAGACTCGACACAGCCTGTGGCTCGCACAACATTAGGTTGTGGTTTTAAAGTGAATCAGATCCACAGTGCCAATATTTTCCATGAGTATTCTGACGAGTTGGCCACATTGCATCATCCAGACTGGTCAAGGCCGGACCAGCAGTCAGCCTCAGCCTTCTACTCACACATGCACTGCAAATGCCATGTCAACACCTTAGGTCAACCTAGTCTTATTTTAGTCAAGGAAGTAAAGACCAATTAGTGGATCACTATGACCCAATTAGGCTGCTTGTTTCTGGAGGCTGATCTAGAGAGATCATACATGGTCAGATAAACCTGCCGTGTCTCTGAGAAGAAACACCTGACAGGTGAAGTCAACTCTTTTACTTTTAACATTTGTCTGACAAATAGGCAGATAAGATATTTAAATAATTGTCATTTGCAGCCCTAGGTGGTCAAATACAGCTATGTAGTAATCTTCCACGATAGATTGTTAATGCAGTAACAAAGAAGGGAAGACTTGAATAGAACTGACCACAAAAGCACTGTATCATTAACAATAGAATAGTGCTTCCCTTCAACACCAAAGCCACACTATTGGTGTTGGTTCTTTTTTTTTTTTAACATTAATCCAGGATTATAAAACAAAAACTGGTGAAAATATTTTAGGATGATTTTCATTAGAGCAACTGCATTATGACAAAAATATCCCTGAGCTCCATTTGCTGGATTAATATGAGCCCTCCATGTGAACAGGTTGAGGTTACAAGCTCTATGCTTAATCCCTTGCTTGTTCAATGGTGGTAGGGAAACCATTATTTCTGTGATCTGCTGAACCTGTCGCAGGGATCTGTTAACTGAATCATCAGGTTACCAAAAGTAAGAAAAAACATAAATGTGACTTACGTTCAATCTTCTTCTTGAGGCGAGGGCAGACAATAAACCAGACCACAATGGCGGTCAGCACAGAAAAGCCAAGTGAGATGAGCAGGGTACCCCACCACGGGATCTTGTCAAATCCCAGCACTGAAGGACCACCAGGTGCCACGGAGAGAATCAGAAATGCACAAAGGAAAACAGAGAAAGGCAGGTTTTTTAAAAACAAGGCAGCTGTTGCTACCTTTCAACAGAGAAAGTTGACTGAAATGGCAAACTTCAAACTGAACAACCCTTAACAGTAAAAAGGGTAAGCCATTGTAGTATTTGAGTGAGCCAGTTAAATAGCAATAACTTCAATGGCATCTGACCATGTCTTATGTCTCTAGTCTACAGACACAACTCATTGCCTCATTGTGACACATTCTAGTTAAATATGGAAAACAGGTGAACCCCTAAATGTGAACAGTTATGCAACACCTGAAAGGTGGAAGATCACTCCGACCCCAAAATGCTATGCCAAAACTGCACATGGAGAACGACCTACTTAAAAGGAAATGTTGTTTCAGGAGCAACGGGAAAAGAAAGGGGCTGGGGGTCATCACTGGAGCCGTTTGCTGTAGCAATAAGGACACCCTCTTGCCAAGACTGCAGCAAAGCTGGTGCAGCAGAGGTAGAAACAATGCAGCACATGCTGGCAGAAAGCAACTATTTAAATTTCCCCAGGGAAGCAGTCATCTTTGTCATACAGAGAGGATGCAAGTCAGCAGTGTGGTTAGGAGAAAACAAAAGCAAGAGCTTTTCCCAACACCACCACTGGTGAGGTGACCTTGGCCATGCATAATTAAAAAACAAAAACACTTCCACTCGCTTGGGTCTTGAGTTTAAGACAAACAAAAGAAAACAGGGGCCATGGCTTAGCTATACGTTTCTCAGTCGCTGTGTTCATGTGAGTCCACAGTGCACTCTCTCCACTGACTCACGCTGCAGCATGAGACTGCAGAGCACCTAACTGATGTTTATTTAGTTACGCAATGGAAGCTCACTCCCTTCAGGACTGGAAAGGCATAAGAGAAAAAACCGGAAGGAGGCTCTCCAACAGCTGTGCCTCTTGTCTTTCACATGTAGTGGGACATCCAGTAACAGGTGTGATTCAACTGGACATTACTGTACTCTGGGGAATTTAACAAAATCAAAAGGACAAAAAGCAGTCCTGAAAATGACAAAGGCCCCTAAAACAAGTCACATGAATACCCTTTGTCACGGTGACTTGTCCATAGGCAACTTCTTACAAAATAGAAAAGGAGGGATTTAACAGCTAGCCTAGCTCTAGTGGTCTGAAAAACACTCCCACACAAAGGGGTGAGTTTATGCCACAGCCACGCAGTGGGATGAATGGGACTGCACAGGAAATTGACTTTAACCACGGCTGCGTTCCAAACCCCTCCCATAAACCTCTGTATCCCATGACCTACATTACACAATAACAAGGTCTGTTGTTTTTTTCCACTACCACATGCGCATCTTGCCACCAACCTAAATTACAATGGAGTTAAAGTGGCAGTTTATGACTCACTTGGCAAGGCACCTTTGGTTATTTTTCCTCATTTTTGTCTAGATCCTGCTGTAGCATTTAGGAGTATTAGGATTAAGTGCTGAATTAAATCTCAACACTGAAGGGATCTGCAGGCCCAGTGTTCACACCTAACAATAAGTACATTTCCATGAGACCCAATAAGACACCTTCCAGACTTTCCATGGCTCAGGTTAAAATAAATTATGTGTACAAAAGTGTGAGCATCAGTTTAATGTTGCAGGTCTTTGGCTCAGGTTGAAAGAACCCATGTATTCTAAGGTGTGTGTATCAGTTTTATGTTGCTGGTTGTTTGGTGTCACCAAAGCAACCACTGCTGCTGGGTTTTTGTTTTTCAGAGGCTAATCCATGCAGAAAATTCGTATCCAGCTAAACGCATTGAGGTTCATCAATTGAGGCTGGCGTGGGGGCAAAATCTACTGTCACTATGACACTCAGCACTTTGAAAACATACAATGGTATGTAAAAAACTGTCTAGACTTGCATATGAAACAGGCTTTTCTATAAAAGACACTGTTCCCTACATCAGCTCAATTTGCCCGAGATGAGTGAGGGATAGTTAAAGTGATGTTAAACCGACTTAGCCTTTTGTCTTCTTAGATAGAAACATTTGATAGACATTTAAAGTGGGCAGGAATGACAGCATTATACTTCATGTGGTAGATCTTCATTTGACAATGAATGGGATTGCAGTGAAGTGGCAGCCCTTTAATGATTTAGAAGGTGTGAAGAGACCAAGTCACACTAAGCTTTATCTGTAAACGATCAACAGCTGACCCTGAAATATCTTAAGTCAGCATGAGCATGCAATTTGGGCCTGAGGTCTCTGGCACTGGTGTATATATTGAGTATAGGAATGTACTGTGGGATTCCTGGTGTCCAATCGCACCACTACGATAAGGTCCAGATCAGGGAACTAAACATACCGTACTCAGTTGGGTGCGTATATCAGCAATAATGAGCTGTTGGAGTGCCTTGGTAGCTGAGCGGTTACAGTGCAAGGCAGATGACTACATGCTATAATGAGCAAGTAGCCAGACTTTAACACTGGTTAAAAATGGGGGAAAAAAGTAAAGAAAAAAAAAAGGGGGGGGGGACTGTTCTTCTGCATAAGCTTTGAGTATAGGAATAAAAATAAAATGGTAGGACTTTTTTCTTCTGTAGTGTATCAGCTGTCTTTTTTTTTTTAATACTGGTATTGTAAAGTTTAGAAATTTGGTCAGCTTGTAAATGAACCGTTGAGGTCTTCTTTGTTTGTGTAATATACCATAGATACTGGGCCAAAAATAAACATGGCATGTCTGGCTTTGAATGATAAACATATCAAATGAATGTATAATGATTTAGCTGTAATTCATGCTTTGTCTTATCATGCAGGAATTGCTGCAAAGTTAAGGCTTTAGCAATGAGATTTTTGTGCTGGTGGTGACAATTTTAGTGTGACTGAAATGAAATCTCGCACCTTTTATGTGAGGTACCCAAGTACAGGTCCTCATGTACACTGTGTTAAGGTGTGAGGGACTCCACACAACTGTACAGAATGTGCCTGACTTAGCAGGGTTTTGGGCTATGCTGGAAGTGATCTCCTCTCTGAGTATGCTGTTGATGTGCATGCACACATCAGCGCACCATATCGGGTCAAACTCTGGCCTGTAGCAGCCATTTAATGGCCCAGGCCAGCTAACATCTTGAATTGTTAGGCCCTGTAGAGAGAAGAAAACAAAAAGGAGCAAAGGTTGCTCATTTAATTAAGAGATTCTGGAAAAGCCAACATGTATTTAGAGCACTACTATTCAAATTCTGAGCAGAAATAAAACTACTGACAGTGGACAACTATGACCATCACCAACACCCCTTTACTTCTCCTTTCCTCCTTCATGTCGGAAGGGCAGACAGTGACGTCAAGAGTTAAGTGAAATGTTATTTCCATCTCCCTGTTGTGCTCCGACCTAAAACTTCATTCCAGCTATGACCCACATAGAACCACAAGCAAGAGAGGCCCTAAAAACATGTTAAAATAAACACAGCTTCTGTAAAAATGGTAAACAGTCTGCTTCAGTCTGGAATAAATGTGGGCATCCGGCTGTCTGAGGGAGCAGTTTATTTTAAGCTGTGGCTGTGGTCAGGCATGCAGAGCAAAATGACTGAAACAAAGATACTCACTCGGAGCTCCAGTGAACATGATGGATAACACGTTGATTCCCATAGTCACAGCGTAGAACACAGGCAGGGCCTTCAATCCATTAGGAACCGGGTCTTTCTACAGGAACAAAACAGAGCAACAAGTCAGAAAAACGAATTCCACTGTATGAACATAACAGCCCAATTTTACTGTCAGGTTACAGTCATTTGAATCTGACTGTATGCTGCAGATAAGGAAGCGCTTCAGAGAACAGTAGCTCAATTCTCACCATTACAAACATTTCCTCTATTTCATTTTGGCAGTGGAACAGTACAGTGTTGAAACTGACCTAAACTTATCACTCCGGAAGGTTCCTGTCTTACTCTCAAAAACACACTATCTGCATTTTGATCACAGTCAGCTTACCTTCTGTAAGATGAAAACGCGCACAAAGTAGAAAACAATAGCCGACATTATTCCAGACAAAAGGGGACTCAGGAACCAGGAAGCAACTGCAAATTAAAGAAATATGAGCATTGCAGTTTAGTGGAAAAGTCATATGTGACAATTCTGACACACAAAAAAACAACATAATTTTACTCTTCCTTGAGAATAATAATTTTTTAATAAAAAAAATCTTCTTGGGAAACAAGCTTCTGTCTCAGGCTACACTAGTTGTCAGTTTTAACTATTGAGGAACCATAATTACCTTTCCTGGCCTTCCATAACCAAATTATTTTTTCTTTAAATTTGCGATTCAGTTTAGTTGCTTTTCTAAGAAGTGCAATCTGGTTTACATCAGGTTGGGCTTTCTGTAGAAGAACATGAACCTGAAATCAACCATCTAATGCAATAAATGTGAGACAGAACTTGAGAAATGAGTACTTCTGTTGTATATTGCTGCAAAGCAGCAAGTGAAATTGCCTTGTGTTTCCTGATGCCTGTTGAAAGCTAAATATTCCAAAAACAATAGTGACTACTTGAATCACTACTGACTTACATAGCAAATGCATTTCAAATTTATGTTGTGTATTTGGCTCTGAATGGTCATACATTTATAGCACCAGATTCCTAACCTGAATACTGAAGGTCCTGACAGACATAACATTGGCTGATGTATGATAACACAGCATTATCAGACACACCCTACCATTACATTAATATAGTCTGTCATCATTACAAACACTGTGGACATTTCTAGGTCAGCTGATTAGCGTGTCCGACTTACCGATACGGAGGAGTTCATACCACCTGACTCCCTGCTGGCCTTTGGCAACCAGCGAGAAGCCGATGGTAGCACCAACAATGCAGTGTGTTCCAGAGATGGGGAGCTTAAGGAAGGAGGCAGCCAGCTGCCACACAGCAGAACCTAATGAGAATAAACAAATTGATCACATTAGGTGAACATGTTGACCTTGTTAGACGTTTGAAAATCTGAAAAGAGGAAATACATTTGAGGCCTTCCACATGGCATAAGACCTCTCATATTGTGTCAAAGTTAACAATAGTAGTTTATAGTCTTTTCACATAAATCCTGTTTTATTGAGAATTTAAGTAAGCAAAGTACAATTAGTTATAGCCCTATTCTCAGGTGTTGGTTTGACATAAATTTTGAAGTTGTAAGTACAAGTGCCAGGCCCTACATGTGACTAAGCTCTATTCAAAGGGTTAAATTAACAAACTGGTTTAATTACTAACAAGATAAGCTTCAGATACTCACCAAACATGGCACTGATGGATCCTGCCATCAACACGTGCTCAGAGCCATTGTTGTACAAGCCGGGATCGATGATACCCTTGCGGATGGTCTCACTCACTTTGGCCCCAAGGAGACAGGAGCCTAGAGTCTCAAACACTGTGGCCAAAATGCACGCTTGTCGCAAGGTAACCACACCAGAGCCCACGGCTGTGCCAAATGAATTGGCAACATCGTTGGCACCCACGGAAAAGGCTAAGACGAAGGCAATGATGAAGCCAACAATCAGCAGCCACATGTACTCCGTCAGAGCAGTCTGGGTAGCCAGCCCCACTGTGCTGGCCAGTATTATTGCAGTTGCAGTTGTTGAAACCATGATTGTAGACTATAAGGAAATTGCTTCACAATCTTAAAGGGAATAAACGCCTGTCAAAATAGCTAATTATATAATGCTACGTCAACAGCAACTGGTAAAAAAAGAAGAGGTAATGGTAAAAATAAATAATTTATTTAGGCCCACCCGTTTTAAACAGGATGTCTGAGATTCAGTAGTGCAAACGTGTAATGTTTATACCTGGTACTGGCCAGAAAACAAAATTGTAAACTGAGGTATAGAGTGGATTTATTGCTATCCTGTAATTATACTAGATCTTTTGCTGTTCCTTTGGTGCTGAGATATCAAACAGATTGAACAGGCTGCCATTGTGCAAGTGTAACTGCAGATGAGCAGGGGAACATCCTGAAAGAAAAGACAGACAAGGAAAAGGCTTGGTTTAACAATTTTTCATTTCACCTTCATGTTAAAAGGTCATGGAAAAGCAGAGAGGAGACACAAACGACATTAATTAGATGTCTAGAGACTATGGGTGGTTTTAAATGGGTAAATCAGCATTTTAACAACTGAATAAAACCATAAGAGTGTGGGGAACCCCGGTAGTAAACGTATGGCCCGGAAGGAGGATCACTCCTGGCTGTCTTTCATGAAAACCTCAATGGGAAGCCATTTTTAAATGTCGCAGGGAGAAACTAGAGGTGAAAGAACATCAACGTCCTCTATTTTTACCATTACACCTTGCCTGTAAAACGGTTTATTGGTGTTTTTGTTCAGCACTGTTGACCATTTATACCGTTACGAGATAAGGAGTGCCTTATCTAAAGGAGAGATAATCGTTTCTGCGTGTGCACGTGTCGTCATCCATTCATAGAACACAGCCCAGATCACGAGCGCCATCTGTTCTTACAGCCTCTTCCGATAAAACAGAAACGGCACAACCGGTCTAGACTGGACGTTAAGTCTTTAATGTAATTTGTCCGCCATAATTGTTACTGTGCATATTTTCCGCAGTTTCAATAACGCGTTTCTTGTAAGAGGGGGTGCAACCGGATGTGACTCAATTTTGGGAACACAAGCCAGCTACGACTGGTCGAGTAGGAAGTCACTGTGGTGTGTGTCGTGCCCATTTTAATGACCTGACAAATGTGTACCGGACAGATGGTCATTGTTGTTATCGTTAGCTTAACATTACAATAAAAATTGTGCTTATTCCAACCACCTTGGTACGAACTCTGGTTGACATCAATGTTAACGGTAACCCGCAGCCAACAACCATCATCTATCCCACGGCAAATAACATTAATTTACGGCGTTAGCTAGGTTTCCGCCTTCGCCTATACTACCTAGCAAATATACTATTAGTGGTGAATACATAGCACAATGGTTTACTTTTCCGGCTAACGCTAGCATTAGCTTTACTTTTACATCGACTGGTAAAAAACACAAGTTACAACATTCAGAAAATACAACACAACGCTCCATATATAGAAAGTCTTGGTTGTACAACTTACCACACGTTGCAGTTGTAAGTCCTGTGAAGAATAGTGCTTTGCTAGCCAGTAAGCTAATAAGCGCGCGCACAGACTGTGTCTTTAGGATGGCGCGCGCGGGATAACAAGAAAATTAATTTGAAAATCGACCCCGTCGAAAAAGCTGCCTTATGTTAAAAAAGGATAAAGTGACTTCTTCGAAAGCTGCTAACGACTATCTAAATCGAAGCGTGATAACTTCAAATCCAGCACCGTCTCAGTTTGAATGAGCTTCGCAGTGTGAACCTCATGTGTAGAATTTGCTCGTGCCGGTGAAACGGAACAGTGGGTTCTTTTTTTTATTGGATACACCCCCCCTTAGGCCCCGCCCCCGACCGCCCAGCTGTCAGCAAGACACTTTTTTTTACTCATCAGGCGTTCACTGTATCTAGTGTGCGTCAGAAGATCTCATTTTACAGAAGGGTGTTCATTTCAACATCAGAATCAAAAGATAATTTAAGTTCATATAATAATTAAAGTTAATGTCATAACTATGAAATAATAGATGGTTTCTCTCCATGCTTTTTAAAAACAATATGTATATAAACATACATTACACAATGTACGGCATAGAGGGTAATTGCCATTAATAGCAGCTTCAAAAAATAGATTATAGTTAATTAAAGAGTCTAGTATGTTCATACATTTGCAGGTTATTTACAGGTATGGTGAAATGTAATAAATTGCTTTTTATTTACGGTTTTGTGCATTTTCTTTTTTAGTGTGCTTGTGTTTGACGGACCTTAGGTGTGACTGTGTGAGTGAGCGTGCTCACTGTGCTTGTTCTTGGGGTCGGTTGTTTGTTTGGGAGGGGTGTGGTGGACGCCTCAGCTCTGGGAAAGAATCTGCTCCTCAAGCTTGATCAATTCACATGGGATCAAGCTGTACCAACAGCATATCTAATTATTATTTTAATACGACCTCACAGCCATTGTTTCTCCATATTTGACGTCACTTATTTTGAGGATCATGGAAAATTTCCTTATTCCCAATCTATTGAGCAATGTTTAGGGTCGGCCCTGATCACTTTTACGTACATACTTGTCGTGGCACCTGAACGCAGCAGGAGTGGCGATCACATCAGTTTCATAACTACTCGAGCGGGGATTTTTTTTTAAATTTTTTTTTACAACCGTTATTCCTTTTCCTGCTGATCAGAAGAAGAAAAAAAAACATACGAAGCATGTACGCCTCCTTTGTTTACTCTCTTGTCAGCAACCAGAAAAGTGACCTCGACTTAATAAAAGATTAGATAGTGGGACTGTCAATGTCATAAAGACCAATCAGAATCACGTTTACTTGTGTTTGTTTTTCTAGCCTCCACTCCAATTGCCCTTGAAGGGGTTATGTCATTCACCTAATTTAAATGTACTAAAAATGATAGTATCTGCTGAGTTTTGAACATAATGCACGATCAGATGTCAAACTAACAAAAAGGACACCTGATGGGATGGGAATACTTGTCCTTGCAATGTCCTCTACAACAATGTCCTTGGTGCAGACAAAAAAATGTGTATTTGTTTCAGAGAAGAAAAAAAATGAGACAAAGGCACATGATGTGTTTGCACGAGGCTCTTTTGAAACATCTTTTCTCAGAGTCTTATGATACTGAAACTGTTCACAGCTTTCATGACCCAGACACAAATATAAAAAAATAAAAAAAATAAAAAAATAAAAAAAAGATGAATAGAAGTAACACGCGGCTTGGAGTAAGAACTTTCTCCTGGTTACACCCTCTTCATCAATGTAATGACTGTGGTCAAAATAATGCTATAGGTTGTGTTGGGATGTAGGTTATTGCCTCGAGCCTATTGTGTTCATAAAGGTTTTTTGAGATGTAAGAGTGCACAATGGAGACAAAGGGGACGCATTAAACTGGTGCTTCCATTGATTTCTGTGTAGTCTAATGATAGTCTACCCGTAGAGCCTTTTTGATGGTGAGTGCAGTACACACCGATCAATACAATTGAGCTCAATTCTCTGATGTACCTATTTTTAAAGTTTAATCTGCGTAATTTAAAAAAAAAAAAAATCAAACAACTGGTTATGTATCAGAAATGCAAGATTCTAGGCTGATCTATTGCCACACTTGAGGCATTCTTCTGCGTGGGTAAACAGTGCCACCTGGTGTATAGTTACACTAATAACACTTTAACTTTGTGTTAAATTTGTATTTAGTTCTAAGAATGAACCAGTCATACCCGTTAATTAAACAAGGACAGAAAAATATAGATACATCAGGGAGGAATAATACTTAAAAGATGGTCTTGAATTAAGAAGTTTGCTCTATGAATGTAAAAAAAATTTTTTTTTTTACTATTACTGACAACTACAAGTGTTGTATTGCCCAGTATGTTTGTATATGTCAGTTCAGATTCAAGGTCCTTCCAAAATATATATTAGAAGCAACCATAAAGCAATTACAATAACATATTTCTGTTAAGATTCATCTCTCTGTCTGCATATTTTTGTGTTATGATTCTGATGTTAAAATGTTTTTTTTAAATTCTAAGTTTGTAATTACTCTCCTCCAAAATACCTCTATTATTCTTATTATAATCACCTTTCCAAGTTTCAACAAATACAACGTTATCCAAAAAGAACAATTTGAAACAGAGTTTCATCACAGCAGTTGTATGGGTCCAATGATTTTTGAAGCAAGGTCACAGCCAGAACAGCAAAGACTAGAAACGGGTGTTATTTGTCACTCATAGCACACATATACATCAAGCTGATAAAATACGTTTGCTTTATCACACAATTGTAACTGCTATCTTGTGAAAGCATGCATGTTCTTTCCAAGTCAAAAGCACCTCGTGAAGTCAATGCTTCATAGGCCTTCTTGTGACTTTGAGTTTTACACATGGTTTTTACAGCACCTCTGGAGGGCGACACTTCAAACTTCATGTCGCCAGCATGGGCAGCCTTCTGTAGACACTGATCCTGGACCAGGTTTAACAAAATACTTTCTCCTCATAAACTATAGCACAAGATCAGCGTCTAACACGCAAAATCTGACCCCAGTTCATCGAGGAAACTGAAACGTGAGCAGCTTAGATAGAGGCGTAAAGCTGAACAGGCGCACATGCTGCTTCATTTTATACAGACTCCAGCTGGAACCAATAAGAATGATCCTTGGACAATAATTGTCCAATGAACGCCCGGTTAACAGTTTCTGTAGGCGGGACTTCCGAGTGGGTGTGTGGAGACGGTAGGAAGAGGAGGTCAAATGCGCTACAAGAGTTTTGAAAAACATGAGGCTGTCTATTGGAAAGATACACAGGTAGATAATTGTAGTGGCGATTAATTCATTTATATAGTTTACAGTGTTGGTATCAGAGTTTCGATTCAGAAGTAATTGCAGCTTTAGTGGTTGTGGTTTGTCTGTGTCGTACTATTAGGCAGCTGACAGCGTTAGCTAATGCTAATGGTAACGTTACATGTCGCGTGTGCGTAGACAGCTCGATAACAGATAATCATCTGTATAAAGGTTATGCATGGTGCATCTCCACACGCCATTAGCTTTAGCTGCGAAGTTCATTAGCTAACTACTGCACTTTGACATTTATCTGTCGTTGGGAAGTTGTGTCACGGTCACAGCTGTCATGTTTCACTCCGTGCCCCGTCGTCCGATCTGCGAGATTGGTGTAAAAACAGTGAGGCTTCACAGCGGCAGGTCCTTCAAGCGGACTGCCGAGGAGGGCAGAGGGAAGCTTGAGGGGGTCCCATGGCTGGGCAGGAGCATGGGCCTGCTGTTGTCCTGGCTCCAGAGGGCAGGTGTCGGTGCCAGCGAGGCCGCAGGATCTGGCCAAAAGAGGAAGGGCTTGCTTTCCATATTTGCAGACCACTGCGGCTTTGTAACCGGACAGAGGCTCCGGCGTGCTTGCCAGATTGGTGAGCTTTACTCCAACTTGTACTCCGAGCGGACCAGGTGGACCCTGGTTGGTAACATATGGCGCAGATTTCAGAGCAAGCATGCCCCTACTGGGAGACTCTTCGCGGCCCTGACTGGTATCTTCATGTGGGAGAATGAGAAGATTCAAGATGAAGAAATTCACAGGTTTGATATCTTTATGTATGTACAAACATGGATGCATTTGTGCTTAGATATACATTTAACTTACAGATTACAGGAAGAATGACCAATGATTCTTAAAGTATGGAAATGATGCTATGGTTTTCACATTTACCAGATCTCTGCCAAATTGAACACCTACATGATTTCCTAGACTAACTTGTTTGACATCATCACAACCCCAGATGAGAAAATATCCTTTGGATAATAGTGTTCATCCCTTCAGTAGCATCTGTGCAAAGGAGCATTGAGCTGTTCTGGATCTATAATGTCAACTGTGCAGTATACTTAACAACCTGTCCTGTGTTTTGCATCCATTTGAAGGTGTGGACTTGAGCTACAGGCGCTGGAGGCAGTAAAATGTCTAAACACAGCTTCAGGGACAGTGGCCAGACAGCCTGAGCCCAGCTGGGAAGTTGTGATCGACAAAAAAGGCTTCAGAGTCTGGAAGCGACCAATACCCAACAGTCACCTCTATGAATACAGAGGTCAGCCAACACACAATCTAATGTGTAACCAGGCTGCTGAAATGCAGATAAAGCACACATTCAACTATCAGAATTGCTTTTGTGCTTTGAGATTGTACGTTGGGTATGGTGTTATTGGTATGATTTTTGTCTGACTCAATGACTCAAAATATTATTTATGTTTTACTTAAAGTGTTGGGCTCCTACAATGACGTCACCCCAAGGCAGTTCTTCAATGTACAGGTAAAAAAATGTTACAAATGTCCTAATGGAATATTAGATAGATAAATGAATGAAGAAAGGTTATTAATTCCACTGAGGTACCATCTTACAATAAGAAAAACGTCAGGAGGGAGAAGAGAGCAGAACTCTTACAGTAATTCCTTCCTTAAAGTCCGACTGATGAACCATGGGAAATCTATGTATTACTGAAATAAAATTACAATTATGCAAGCTGCTTCAACTGGTAATAGTAGGCATTTGTTTGAAGATTTAAAATTTATAGCAGTGGAACTTTACAGTTTGTTTTGTGTTTCCATTACACAGCTGCTCTTGCACAACCAACGTGTTTACACTGCTTGTGTGCAGCACAAAAGGAACTGCAACACTCTATGTGCTATATTAAGCAGCTTACCCTTGACTTATGTTTTCCCCTTTCCCCCAGTTGGATACGGAGTACAGGAAGAAGTGGGATGCTCTGGTTATCAAGCTTGAAGTGGTGGACAGAGATGTCAGTACCGGCTCTGAGGTTGTGCACTGGGCAACGCACTTTCCTGTGAGTTTCTGGTGATTTGCTTCTATGCTTAAAGGGAGGAGGCTACTACTCTTTGTTGTACAAGCAAAGTTTGCTTTGACTTTGGTGCACCATGTGGTTAAGAGGAACTACCAGCCAAGATTTCAGGATATTCATCAGTTTTTATTTTAGATTGTCAGCTGTTATTTAATTTGTTTAATCTCCCCTCACAGTATCCCATGTACTCGAGGGACTATGTGTACGTGCGCCGCTATGATGTTGATTTAGAAAACAACTTGATGGTCCTGGTGTCCAGGTGGGAATTCAAAAAGCATGCGTCTCTAGAATTTAAATATGGTTTAGTTTTTGAGTACCTTTTGTGTGTGTGTGTTTTTTTTTTTTTTAAAGTCTTTCTTTTGTAATTCTGTTGTATAGAGCTGTGCAGCACCCCAGGGTCCCAGAGACACAGGACTTTGTGAGAGTTCATTCATACCAGTCAAAGATGGTGATCCGTCCTCACAAGTCCTTTGATGAGGTTTGTGTTAAATGTATTGCTATAAAATTTACTTTAACTTGCATTCAAGCCACCCTGTCTGTTGTAGCCACCGAGTTTGACTTTTGTGTTTTTCTTTGCAGAATGGCTTCGATTACCTGCTGACCTACAGTGACGATCCTCAGACTGTCTTCCCCCGTTACTGTGTGAACTGGATGGTGTCAAGCGGTGAGCTCTCTTCACTGTTTGAAACTACTCAGGCCTGCATGTTATGATTATTTGCACATGCAAATGTTTAGCATTTGTATTTGCTGTTGTGCTTTGCATTTGAATGTTTTCCCACAGAATATGGCCTTTCTTCCCTAACAATAACAAGGGTCTTCCTTTGCACCTTGCAGGCATGCCGGATTTCCTGGAGAAGCTGCATACTGCTGCTTTGAGGGCCAAGAACTTGGAAGTAGGGATCTACGATTACGCAGGTGTCATTAAATCAAGTGACAACAACCGCCAGCCAAGCCAGGAGCGCCTCAGTGGAGAAAAGCCACACACAGGGGGTCCTGGACAGATCTACGCTTGAGATGGACATTTTACAGACACCAGGGGTTAAGTGGTGTGTTGTCACTTCCACTAAACCTCAATCAAACCCTCCAGCCCCAGCTTTATGGGTAGATTGCATGAACTGCAAAAGGAAATTGCAACCTACATTAAAGACATACAGTATGTTCATGGTTGTATTGGTTATCGATGAGTTGTCACAAGAGCAATGGACTGTACAGCATTACTGTCCTTTGTGGAAAATGTTGCCATAGAAGTTTTCATCCAGACTGCCGGCATTGGCCGTATTATTTGTTTTTAAGCCAGGCAATGCAATGCGGCATTTTTCGCCTCCTTTGGTAATGATGTGTGTCTTTGAACCGTTGGTAAGATCAAGCCAAAACTCCTAATTGTAGAGATGCTTTTGCCAAAATGCTTTCCCTCATTTTAACGTTCTGTGTCTTGTCTTCCCTTGTTCGACATGACTTGATTTAAAGGCTGTTCAGACCGCCTGCAGTTAAGTGTCTGTTGTGTGATTTCAGCAAGATGTTGTGGGAATCTGCAGTATTGGACATAGAACGGTAACGGACTGGGTCCTGATAGATGTCATCACTGAAACATGAAACCACAACCAAGACGCCTGCACTGACTGTAGAACAACTGAGGCCTCTGTGGGAACACTTTCCGACACGTTTCATGGATTTAAAGAAACTGGTTCTGTTTGCTCGCAGCATGAGTGATCTGTCTTTACATGTATGGAAGAGATGGATTAAAACTACACCTAATGATGCCATTTGAAGATTTGTCTACAGAATTGAAAATGTAACTTTAGGGCTTCTTTGTGTTCTGGGGATGGTGTTGTTTTGCTGTCAGTACAGTCGAGGTTTCACGCTGTTCATCTCACTGCATCTGTTCAAAACTGCCAGCGTTGACAAAACAGCCTTCTCAAGATAAACCAGTCCTTCAGCACTAGGGGCATAGTGTCTTATAACAACCACACAAATCCTCAGATACAAGGGTACTGATGTGCTTCAGTTTATTCTCACTAGCAAGACAACTTCACACGACACATTTAATATACTAGTGCCCCTATTTAGAGGAACTTCAAGCACTTGTGCACATCACAATCCATTTGCATTTCATATGAGTTAAAAATATTAAGTTGTCCCATTTCACCTCAGAAATTCTTTTGATTATTCTGCTGTCCACAACAGTTGTAGCAGACACCACTCACTGTAAGAAATATGGGTGTTTTCTTTACGTTACTGTAGATGTGTTTTTCTTTGATACTGTAGATGTTGTACATTCATAACCATTGCCTAAATACTGGAGTACAACAAGCTCTATAACATGTTTGTCCCCCATTGTGATCTTTAGTTTTTGTTATTAATGTGACTCCTACTGAAACTCCATGTAATTCATCCTTCCAACTCATCCTCGTTTAGTTTGTAAGTAACTGTATGCAGGGGGTGTTATGAATGTACGAAGAGCTTCACATTCTGTGAAATAAACATCGCCTAATGAAGTAAACTGTTTACAGCCTGACAATCTGGCGCCAATATCTTGAAATCCCTTTGTGTTTAAAAACATCTCATCTTGTACAAAAGTGTAATGTCATATTTGTTATAAGTGGTACATCAGAATCAGCTGCAGTTACTCATGATAAAGCAGTACAGAGGGATCCACTTTTATGAAGGTCCTACATGAGTCTTGACAAATAATATATACCCAATGTGTCAAAAATATGTATAATTCTACTCTACAGTGAAGTCTTTCCAGCTCTTTGTTGAAAAAAGGCAGTGTAAGATGTGTTGAAAGTGTGTGTGGGGGGGTGAAATGCTTGTTTTTTTATATTAATCTTGTGTGTTCAAACAAACAGAGAAAAAGATAAGTCAATAAACATGCAATGCTTGCTAATGTACAGCTTGCGAATGTACCTGTTCATGCTCTGTTATGTGTAGACACCTGCGTGCCACCTGCAGTAGTCTAAAACTTCTCACATACTGTTTTTTTTTTTTTATTTCTGCAGGCAGTATAACATTTGTTGTGATTAGCTACCACATGAGAATTATTTTAGAAACAGAAGATTTATTGTGTGGATATGAGCTTATGTACTTGTTACTGTGATTTCAAGACTGATTGAATTGGAAGAGCGACTAATCAGATCAAATAAACATCTTCATGTGAATCTTTCTGTGTTCAGTGTTTGGATCTGTACTTGTCTCGATGAGAGAAAATGGTGATTAGCTTTGTTTTTGTGCGAAGCAGCCAACGTAGTCCAGACAAATGGGATGATCTGTAAACCCTATACTCCCTGTCTGGGCATAAGGTCAGTGACGGTCTCCACCGTTTACTAAAAGCTCTGTCTGGTCAACCAATCAGCTTAGACAAGACTAACACGACTGGCAAACAGAGCCTGCACTACACATAACGTCTCACCTAGAAAAGATCAGACAGGCAGTGTGGACAATTTCAGCATGCAACTAAAATTCAGGGTTAGGGTTTTAAAGGTGCTTGAATTATGAATAATGCGCTCGACTGTACATTTTGCTAATTGGATCAAGAAAAAAGGAATGAAAGAGTTGAATTGCATTTACTTGTCTCACAAAATGAAGACGATTCAACTCAGAGGCATCATAAAAGTAAAGTGACAGAACAATTTGTATACGTGTACCTAATAATGTGACCACTGAGCTGAACTGAATGGGAAGCTTGAAAATGCTTGACTTTGACTTCTGAAAAAAGTGCAAGAACCTGTAATTTACTGTTCCCTATGAACGACCACTCACAGGATTCTGTGATAAAAAAAAAAAAACATCATATCTTGCAGTTGTTAAATATGATAAGTTAAACACAATCAATTCTAGACCCTATGTAGAACACAAAAAATAAGGACAATAATTCTTATATTATGATATTTCTAAGTCTAACAGGATAGTCTATAAAGGTTTTTTCATGAAAGACATTTTTACATGTAACACTGGTTTACTGGTGTAACTTTAAAAAATGAATGATGGCTGAATTCCATTTAGCTTCAGTTTGAGTGTCCTCACGTTGTGTCACAATGTCAAAATTTGCTGGGACACATGATAGCACACAGCCATGAATAACAGTTGTGCATTCCCTTCTATGATAAGGAAACTGCTAAATAATGCTGAATCATTCATATTAAATTTTTTAAAAAAGCGTGTTGTGCCTATGGTTAATACTTATGATACTAAAATAACAAACACTTGCATTTAACACAGCAGCTGCAGATGAGGAATGACATCACCTTATCCACGGTGAGAGCAATCCCATAAAATGTAGGCAAAGCCAACAATGACAATCTATCATTTTAACTGGCACACAAAATTAAGATTTCCAGACAAGGGAGGGTGCATGTTTCCAGGAATATGCTGGATATAACAAATGCATGAATAACGATGTTTCTATGATAGAGACAGTCAGGGTCAGTACAACATGGCCCACGGCTGTGGGTGATGGTCATTCTGACAGAGAGTCAAACTCAAAAGTTTATGTTTCCATCTAATAGCTGCAGCACATGAAGTGTTAGTGAAGACTGAGTTCATT
The DNA here is from genome assembly GCA_903364295.1 of Serranus cabrilla. Classification (NCBI taxonomy): domain Eukaryota; kingdom Metazoa; phylum Chordata; class Actinopteri; order Perciformes; family Serranidae; genus Serranus; species Serranus cabrilla. The sequence continues at coordinate 1,500,866 of CAFUXE010000823.1, read as the reverse complement.
GAAATAGGAGTCATAAAGAAACAACGAGGCTGGTATAAACATATAACATTTATTGGTTGTATTGTGATTTGACTCATGGGAGAAACTGAGCTCTCAAATAAACGAAACTGATATAATTTTAGCATCACATCGAGAACATAAACTACCTGTCAAAAACAAATGGTCTTATACGTCTCAAGGTTTGATTTATGGATCACTGATGTGTCCGCAGTCTTAACACCGTGCACATTGTTTTAATATATGACCTCCACTGTCTGATATTATTAGCCATAGTTAAAAGCCACGGAGCACTTAAGGTAATGAATCGTTTCCACAAATCTGCCATATTGACACCAACCTGCTTTTAGAAAATGACTGTTTTATCTACATAAAGGCAATAAAACCATTTGAGCCGCGGACACTCTCTCTCTCTTGACTTTCATTCAAAATTAAAAAAGGCAATAAAACACACAGCACTTTTAGATAATATTTATTGGTCATAGTTTACGTCTTTGAGTACATCAGGGGATAAAACAACAGGAATAAAAACAAATTAGAGCCAGCTATTACAAGGACATATTCATATGCATCTTACAGTCAATTTTCTTTTTAATTTCATGTATATTTCTAGATTCTAAAAGAAACACAAATATATCAATGAGGTGAAAATAAAAATCGGAGTCTTTTAAAGTTTTCTCGAGTTCCATATAGAAGGCCGATAGTGCTCACAAGCCTCCAAGGTGCTTGGCACAACCATGGACAGAAGATGCACTGCATGGTTAGATCAAGCACAATGGGGTCCTGGGCAAAGACTTAAAAAAAGAGAAAGAAGGAAAAAAGTAAAACACCAAATACAGGTCGCAGATGATTCGCATCAACATCCGAGGAGCTCGGAAACTGGCAAAATGTAAATGCAAGTCAGGAGATAAAATGCGTGGAACAGAATAAAATGTCTTTGCTGTCGTCATCCAACTCATCCAGTATTAAAACTCAAAGGAAAAACTTAAAACTAAAAGAAATACATTATCGTCAAATATTGTCTTGCAGTTGAAGGACAATCCCAAGTCTTGATTTCTATCTTCAGTCCAAGAGTCGAAAATGTCCAAAGGTGTGAGGGAGGAGATCCCGTGTGGATTGTTAAAAAGTCAAAGCGCACCACTGTTCACACAACGATTAGAAGAGAATTGTAACACGGCTGCAGTTAAGATCATCTGCAGACTTAAAAAAAAAAAACGATTAGTCATAGGTCACACTCACTGCGGTAAAAAGGGCTACACCCTTCCTGCGCACAAACTGCGACAAACCCCACCCTCCCGCCCTTCGCGCCCGACTCTACCAGACACGACTGAAAAAAAAGTCTAAAAACTATCACTGTTACATGATGCAAACAAATATTAAACATTTGTAAGAAAAGATTTACAGCAGGCCTGAGAAATATAGTAGCTTAATCAAATAAGTTCCCTATCAGCCTGTTGGATGTTCTTCAGCTGATCAATGGAAACACAGTTTAGCTAATTCGTAGTGATCTTGTTAACGTAGCATCTCATAGAGTCCAGTCTTTGAAATTTTACACGTAATTGACTAAAAAATAAGTCAAGATACCAATGGACTCAAGACTGATAGTTATTGCTACATTGCTGCTGTCTGTCTGAGGACATTTGCTGTCCTCTTAGAGCAAAGATAGAAACCCTTCTGGCAATTTAGTCCTAACTATGTTAACGGTCACTCAGAGCAATGTCAAGAGTCATGATACCATCAGGCTAAGACAGCTGTTTCTCCAAAAGGTTTGACAATCTTGTTACCTTCTCTTTCGGCTCCCCTGGGACATCTTACTCAAATGAGAAGGCATGGTTTCTATAATCAACTTAGAGCTCTGGCAACTGAACCACTTTGTGTGATGAAATTACACCACAGTGCATATTGATGCACCAAAGAGAAACCCTGCGTTTGTAGTTGACCAAATGGCACGAAAATGAGAGTGCTTTGGGTGGAAATGGTGGGCGGCGGCGGTGAAACGGACTTCTGTTTTTCAGAACAATGAGGATGTTTCAAAGGGATGCAGTGTGGATGATGGGATGGCGTGATGGGGTTTTTTTTATGCATAGATGATTGTGATACATAATTTTGCATCCTTACCTTGTTTTTGGTGTTTTATCTTCAAAAATGGACATGGATCTCCACAATCACTGTCTTTCAGGAGTTAAGACTTGCATGCATCTCAGGATCTAATTCTGAATTTGAAAAAACAATGTTTAAATCAATCTTTTAACAATAAAAGGACCTGGTTAAAAGCAAAGAAATTACATCAAATATTCTTCAATGGGTCACAACTCAACCAACTATCAATACAAAACTACAAATATCTAAGTATATCTAATATCTAAGAGTCTAAGTCGTAACTTAGTTTGTATTTTACAGAAAAACTCCAGCTACTGTCTTTAAAAACTCACTTCTACACACCTGGTCTTTCCAAGAAACCCACCTTTTCCGTCCTCTGGTCCCAAAGTCGGTGTTAGGTGCCGCCGGCTGAGGGAGGCTGGGAGCTGCGTCTTGGGGTCTTCCAGCTTGCTCAACTGGAGACAGACTGTCCTGACTGCGTCCTCAGCACCCTTCAAGTCCCCATCTCCTGCCCCTCCTTCAAGCTAGGAGGGGTTGGTGATGTTCTCTTGGGATAGGTGCACTGGCAAGGAGGACTTGGTCAGGCTGGGATTGGATGTGGGTTGGGGAGTTTGGGGGGGCCGCCGGTTCCGCATTTCATAAATATTAATACAGAGTCCTCCCTCTCCAAATGGGTAGATTCTTTAATTTTGTTAGAGGGGAAGTGCTTTATTCACTTAATGGCTTTTATTAGTGCCCGGTCTTCAACTCTTTCATTAGCTAAAGTGCTGCTATAATTTACAGGGTAAAAGGGGGTGGGGGAGGAGCTGGTGTCTGAGGAGGGGTGATCCTTCTGCTGCGGGACAGGCATGCTATACCCTCAACCACTGCAGCTTTTCCTACAACAGTGGCTATTCTCTCAGTAACAACTGTAGTCTGTAACATCAAATAAACTCCATCCTCATTGACCATTAGTGGTGTGAGCATGTTGTCTGGCTTTTTATATCCATTAACCTGAATCCTGTTGCACAAATCTTTGTAAAACATTCAAAATTGTGCAGAATTAGAACAAGTATAACTAGTAAATTAATTAACAATATTGATAGTTGTTTTGATGCTTAAATGGGTTCCTATACAGGAGTGGGAAAATGCTTTGTGTGGTCTCGCAACGCTGTTTGTCTCCGTGGCTGCAGCGTCGATCTTTTTCATCAAATATTGAGAATGATCTTCGCTGTTGAACACTAGGATTTCAGTCTCTTGGTAAATACAGACATCAAAATTACTTTTTTGTTCATTGTATATAATGGACGTGTAATTTACATGCCTATCTTTTTGTGTGATACATTTTGTGTGTATTATAAGTCTTAATCACAAACACGGTACCACATCTTTGCAGCATACTAAATGCTTTTAATCCAGCTCATACAGCTTTAAACAAGTTTAATTGTACATCTTTTTTGTTTAGTTTTTCATCTTCAGATTTCCACCTTACTGTATTATATCTATACACTTGTGCATGCAACTGTGCCTTCCACTGAACCATGGGCAGTATGAGGTTCTCAGACACAAAATGGCCGCCCCACTTCATGCAGGTTGCAACATATCGACATCAGATAATGCAAGCCTCCAGAAGTGCGCCCGGCTCTGATGAAATGCCTTTTATTTTGCTCTGTGGAGTCTTGTTAGTTGTGAACAGCTGGCGTATGATGTCCCCAGACTGCGTCTGAGTGAATGAACTGATTAACCTGAGTGGCCGTCCCTACCAGAGAGAGGGGGTGGACCACCAGCCTGAATAACTGCCTTCATCATCAATGTCACATAAATCACTAAGCTGGACAAGGCTTTCAAATGGCTTCTTTTCTCGGAGCCAGACTGAAATGGTCGTAGAAACGCTGTTGCTTGGTGCTGGTGTGTTTCTGAAGGAGAACACGTTACTGCAATGGAGCACCGGATTCAATGACGCAACATTACTGTGGCAGACCACATGCAGCAGGTTAAATGATCTTGGTTAAAATAGACAGAAAGACTGTTCCTGGATACTTACGTGTTAACTGCTGAATGTTTTAAACGGTGAAGGGTAAGGTAAAATTCAAGTACTTTTAGCTAAATACAAATTTACCAGACTGCAACTCAAAAGAAATGTACATAATTAATTTATATCATCAGCAGTCCGTGTATATTGACACTTTATTTAACCAGTTCTTCACATCTTACCTTCTCATTAAGTTACAGTTAGCGCCCCGTCTAATGAGACACCAGGAGACAACAAATATGACAAAAGGATTATTTCATTACAAATATTAAAGCATTTCTGTTTCACACAAGGAACTGAGCAGATGAAAAACCACATTGTTGAAAAAAAGCTCTTTTCAAGGTTACATTTGTAACCTTGAAAAGATGATGAAAATCAGGCATTTTCCAAACTAACGACTTTGCACAAACCCTGAATAAAACACAGCGTCCTGAAGAGCTGTGCAACGCTAAAAAAAGATTGACTGCATAGGAATAAAAAACAAAAACACAGCAAGATTCCCTGAAGTTTTTATTGAACAGATTTTTTGGATTTAAATGCAAGCCTTAACCAATATTCAATATGAACTATTCATGGTGTTAAGTGCTGTAGATTCCTTTAAATGTGACACTTACATTCATGTCATTTTGTTTTTAAATTACAGCAAAAATCCGGGAACGGCATGACACAGATGCTTAATGGATATGTGTGGTGATTTACCGAGCAACTGTACAGAACACTGTGTGATAAACGGGCCATGCAGTGGATCACGTCTCCTTTTACTTTTTCACCAGCTGAATAACGTCTTCGTCCTCCATCACGTGGTCCTTGCCAACCTTCTGAGGGTTGTGTTTCACAGACGCTCCCCACACGAGCGCACTGGAAGAGAAAATTATTGAGATTGCCTTTAATGCAGTAAACAGGGTGCATAACTTAACACGACAATACAGAACTACAACACAGGATAAAAGCGCTCATCATGCAATAATCCACATCTAATTTACACCAGAAGATAATTCATATAGATACTATTATTCTGTCTTTGCTACAGCAACAATGGCTCTGCATGATAAAGTAACCTACAGGGTACAATGACATCCTTTAGTTACAGAGGCTTTCTAATCGCGTGTGTCACTGTTTGACCCATCAATTCCCCGGAGGATGGGTAATGCTCAACAGCACTAACATATCGACTGATTGACGATCTCAGCTCTCCAATTTGGAGATGGTGGCGCAACACATCTTCCCAGATCCTAATCCTAATTATGGCGCATTCCGCCGTAAAGAGGGCAGTGGCTGTGTTTAAAGTGACTGTGTTTTAAACAATTTCATGTCCGATTGTCATTCTGCTGTAACTATGACTGCCTTTTATTAGGAAACCTCTTCGTTCTTGAAGAAACTAAACTGTGGAATAAACAAGCAAATAAAACATAGTTATAGATCCATTGGCACTTATCATGGAAGTGAATACATTTTATTTACAATTGTGATTTACTGAGCAAGTTAACACCAGTTGTATGGATAAATTTTAGGGCATTTTTTTGCTCCGATCACATTCTGTGGGATCATCTTTTACTGCAGTCCCACACGTCAATGAAGATGGTGCAATCATTGCCAGAAGTAAGAAGAACTTCTGTTATAATGTAAATTATTTGGAGAAAAAAAGAAGAAATATTGGGGGAAAGGGGGACTTCAAATGGCATACATATTTAAAGATTTAATTTTTAATCTCTGTGTAAACAGCCTGCAGTATAGCTGCTGTTTTGCTGAATGTTTGTCCTGTGAATCACTCCGCCGGAGCCCAGTCATTCATGAATTATCAGTTGCACTGGGGAGCACAGGATTAGATTTTTTTCCTGGTTAGTGTCAGTACTTTATCTCTGCCAAAATTTTAAATGAGACATGTAGAATAAAGTTATTTTGATAAAATACTACTATTTTAAGCGTAGCATTGTTTATTATCCTGACCGCAGCCTTCTTCACACATGATTTGCTCAAGGCCGACTGAAAATTAAAAAGTCTCATAATTTCTGTTTTCACAGTTTCTTGCTTTGATAAATGGTGTAATTTGTAAAAAAGAAAACTCGCCTATAAAACCTGCCGGCAGGTGTTTGGGTTCAGTGGGTTAAGACATAATGAAAAAATAAAAACGATGGAGGGGGAAAAAAACTTCTAAAGGGAGTAGTGTTAAAGATTGCACACAAAATCTAATCCTTGTGCTAAACCACAATATTCCCTTTACATATCTACAATACTTACTACTTGAGTTCTTTGATGAGGTTTTTGTGAATCTTTAGACAGAAATCCTCAACAGCAGTTCGTCCGTCCGGAAGAACAACAGGAGATGTATAATCAGGAAGTTGGCCCTTGGGTTTAGTGTAGCTGCAAAATAACATCATCTTAGTCAAATCTTTCAGTGTGAACCAACAAAATGTAATTTCACAAGATTCCCTTGTTCAGCACCATTTAAATATCCAGCTCTCTTTCACCTTCACATCCCCCTTGTGGTGAATGTGTATACAACTCTTACATGCGCACAAGCCTGAGATAGTCCCACATCCTCTCCAGCAGGTCATCAAAGTTCCAGCGGTGGTGGGCAGAGATGGGGACACAGTGGGGCACCTTGTAGATGATGTCGAGCTCCTCGATGGAGATCTGATCGATTTTGTTGAGCACGTAAATGCATGGGATGTAGACCCTGTTGACAAGAGACTGTTAAGTAGCTGCTATGCATGAGACATTTGCATTGTCAGCAGACAAATGTGGCGCAATCTGAAGTGAATTAATGAATTAATAAATGAGGACACTGTGTGAAATTCCTTTTTTTCTCCGGTGCTTATCAGACTTAACTGTTTAACTACACGTGAGCCTTCAGACTCCAGCTTTCTAAATAACAGAAAGTAATTTTTACTTGCATATTAAACAAAGCTTGTTTGAAATAAAATATAAATTTCTAATGCATGTGTAATATTCTACAAGTTGCTCTAATTATGAACAGGGCATTTCACATTCCAGGAGAATCTTATGTGGATCTAGCAGACTTTATGTAGAAAGGTTCATGCTGACCCTACCCATGTGTCCCACGCTTACCACGCTTATGTTAACATATATATTTCATATTATATCATTTCATTCTGCAATCCATGTTCTTCACTTTTTACATTTGTGATGCCAAGTTACTTGACAGTGTGTAGGAAATGTACTGATATTGTTAATCAAATTAAAACATTGCATTCATTTTTCATACATCAATCTGTTAACTAGAAAAGCACTTTGCCAAGACGTGTGTGACCGGGCAGTGTAGCTTGAACAGTAGATCATACTGCTGGACCCATGTCGGTTATTTTGGAGCCTTTTTTTGACCCTGTTCCACAGAAAGCATCTACACAAAAGAGATGCTGTGAATGCCTTATCATCATAGAATAGCATGTATTTGGATTGTTGCATGGCTATCCTTTTTGTTTATAATATTTTACAGGAAGAACATATTTCAGTTATTTATATTTTCTTTCTCAAGAGTGTTATTTATCCTACTGCAATATTTGCAGAGAGATTATGCTGTTGCAATGTCTTGTGCCTTGCAATAAAATGCTGAGAGAGTCTGAGGAAGCGAGGTCCTGGACCAATATGCAACACAGAGTTGGACTCACTACACACATGCCACCTACATTATCAATAACTGAGTTTTTATTGCATTTCTGGACTGTTTATATTTAATTACACTGAGGAATGCTAATCCCATAAACAGCATTTTTCATATTTATCTGCACTGGTGTAGCAGGAACTGAAATGAGATTTAAGATTCAGGCCACACCCACTGGGAATGACTAAGGAGGGCCCATTCTGGCACTTCAGCAGCTTACCGATTTCCCTCCACCACATCAATGAGGTCATCAGCTGTGCAGTCACCGCGCAGAGTGATGTCGGCATTGTGGATCTTGTACTCTGCCAGGATACTCTTAACAGTATCCCCATCCAGCTCGGTTTGTGCACACTGAAGGGAGAGAGAGGGGATGACAGGCATGATGTCAATCAACACAAGACAGAGGCAATGAAAATCATACATATGAGATCCTACAATTTATATCATGCTTCAGGTGCAGTTAAATGGACATATATCACTAAAACAATACAGAGTCAATGATTGAATTTACCAAGTCCAAAATGAATGCTGATATTTTACAGAAAGACGGGAATAATGCGCAGTAGCAACTTTGGTGTAATCTGATACACGTCCACAAGATGGCAGCATTGAAAAGAGTTTCAGTGTTTGATACAAAGGTGATACACATCAAAAATGTGTTTTAAGATCAGTAGAAACCTCTTAATTACTCATTTATACACACACACGGGTTATTCAAGGCTTTCAGATGTTTGTTTAAACTAATGGGAAGCCTGAAAAACGGAAATCATCCAAACAGACAATCAACAACGGACATTCCTGACAACTAAAATCCTGCATGCCAGAAGAATGACATCCTTTAATTGACTATCAATTTATAGAGTGATTGTTCTCATCATTACAATCTCACTTTTCCAGCTCATTTGGTGAAATGATAAATAGGCAACCAGTATAAATACCACTGTCAGACTCATAAGACACCAGGTAAAAACTCTTAGCATTAGATTATTCATTGCATTTGTGTATTTAAACTGCTGTTATTCTCTGTGAAACATACTGTAGCTGTGAAGTTGATGCCTCCTTTGTCCTTCCTCTTGAAGCCAATGTTGGGCGGTTGCTTGTTGAGTCGGATGCCAAAGCCCTCCAGCTCATGTTCTATTAGCTTCTTATGGCCAAGAGGCTTCAACACATCGAGCACTATCAGGATTAGGTTGCAAGTTCGTGCCACTAAAACAGAGGGAGGAGGGAGAAGAAGACATTTGTTAGAGCATAGTGGATGAAGGAATCTATCCCCTCTGTAGAAGAAACAGTGTGCATCTGCATTCAGTTACAAACACTGGTGAGGTTTTGCTTTTTCCTGCCACAATTTAAACACTAAATGTGTTGGTCACAGTGTACAATATTTGCTAAAGCACAAGCTGTAAACCAACAGTATATCAAAACTTTGTTAAGGAAAGGTTGTTGTTCCCCTAAAGTGCTCAAAGAACCCTTTAGGCAGAAACAAATGTATTTAAATCATGGCCTCTACCGTGAACAACACTTGCCACTCCACTTCTACCAATGTCAAACAGTCCTCCAAATGCACAAGTTCTTTTTTTATTATTCTATGTATTTTGTATTTTTAATTTTATAGAATATGAGATGGGTTTCAGTTTCTTAGCCTATTGCGACCTCTTACCTTTTGAGAAAGTGTTTGTTCTGAGTTTGCACAGCGTAATTTATTGCCAGTGGGTAAAATATCATCTCAGTCCCCTAAAGGAGGAACGTGTCTGTATTTGACACTTGCTTTAATGTATGTTCAAAATAAATTAATGTATCTTGATGCATTTCTTTCCCCTCAGCTGTACTGAATTACCTGACAAATCTAGGCTCCTAAACTGTGACTTTAATGTACGGTTACACACTTATTAATGGAAAAAATGTCTCAATAAAAGTTAACGCACCATATTGATAGGGAAAGAACTACATTTACCTGGTGTCATCCTTTGTGTTGTAATTCTTTTTTATCAACAAAAAACACATCGTCAGTCTTGTTAAAAACCTGATCACATATTTACCTGCAATGACCTGTCTGCCTCTACCCTTGCCATCCTTGGCCCCTTCAATGATTCCTGGCAGATCCAGAAGCTTCAGGGGAAGAAGAAAGAAAGTATAATTAGCAACCCACTGGAAAAACACCACACTGAAAGCTACTCTTTTAACAAGAAAATTCTTGTACCTGAATTTTGGCTCCTTTGTAGCGAATCACTCCCGGTACCGTTGTAAGAGTGGTGAACTCGTAAGCAGCAACCTCAGAGTACACTCCTGCAAGGTTACTTAGCAGTGTTGACTTTCCCACTGAGGGGAAACCAACAAAGCCGATACGAGCATCACCAGTTTTTGCAACATCAAAACCTAAAAGGCAAAAAAAGAGGGGGAAAAAAAGAATAAGAAACCTAAATCAACAAAATATGCTGCTATGGTGCCTAAGATGACAGGGTTACTGCAGAAACTTTACTAAGTATTTAAAAATCATGATCTTACCTTCTCCTGTTGCACCACCAGTGCCTCCTTTCGGTGTGATGAGCTCCCTCCTCAGTTTGGCAAGACGAGCTTTGAGCAGACCCAAGTGGTGAGCTGTGGCCTTGTTCCTCTGTGTCCTGGCCATCTACAATAACAGTAACAACAAAAGTGTGAGGTCTTGTACTCACTTTTACATGAAAGATTTGTATTAACCAAGTATGTAAGACATTGTTTACCATTTACAGTCAGGTAGAAGTGATATACCCATCGAAGGAAAACAGCTTATGATAAGCTACAGACAAACATCGGAATGCATTTTTGAACACAAAGTGGACTGCAGATTTGGTCCCTCAATGGATTATGCACAGTGCACACTACAAGACTTAAACCCTAATTTTCCCCTGACTGAGGTTTTGGAGCTCCCTTACAAAAGCCCTAGATCAGAGGCCAATCCGTGTTGGCTCAGTGCTATGTGTGAACTGTTCAGAGACACGGGCCAAGAGGCCAGACAATGCATCACAGGCACTTTTTAGATATCTAGCAAGCTAAATATCTGGACCCACTTAGGAGCTACAACCAATGAAAATTCAAGACGCATAGGTTGTTGTACCAACACAAAGAAAAAAACATGGAAACAGATTATTGTATGCCAACATAAACAATCATGACTAAAATGACAGTTCTACAGGTTGCAGTGTTATTTCTCAGGGATTCCTACTGGTGAAGGATCTTGTGTGTGACCCCTGTTGCTGGTCTGTGTAAAAACCACAATGACTTCAAGACTCAGAGATTAAAAGAGAGCAAGTGTTGTATGAACAGAGAAGTTTCTGACAACTACTATTTAAGCCAGATATTGTGCACCAGGCATTAGTGAGACTTTTTGCTGGCCTTGAACAAGAGGACTCATTACAAAGTGTAAAAGCTCTTCCAATGTTCATATGGACACCTGCCAACTGTTTAAAGAGAAATTGAAAAATAGCGACCCTATCCTAAAGTAACTATCTGGTGGGATATAAGACAATGAAAGAAATATGTTCAGTAAATTATCTATGTATACTACAATACCATGTTACTAAGCTTTATCTCTAGCTAAGCCCTTACACTGCACCTTAGTTTAATAAATTCTTAATCGGGGCCACTTCCCAACTTATGACCACCATAAGGTCGTAACGTGATTGTAGTATTTTTTTCAAGTCAGACTCTGTTGCACGTAATCTTTATTGCCCAATTTTACAAGAGACAACACACTTGTAATGTCGAAAAGACTGGCTGTTTTCATATTAAACTAATTAAGGACTTTGTTTCGTAAGCTATAAAAAACACTGGACTCAACAGTGACGTTAACTGTGACTATGCTAACGTTGCTGAACTAGCATAGCATCACCCTCTAAAATTTGATTTCTACAACATTTATGGATTCAATTAGCACATTAGGCAACTTCAATACACATTTTAACCTGCCAAGAAACTGTGGGCTAGAAATAGTAAGAGTATTACGTGGCCCAGCTGTGGAAGCTAGGCTAATAGTTGCTAGTGTTAATGGCTAGCTAGCAGTTAGCTTGTGGCTAAAACGTGACTGATTTAGTGGGTTAGCCAGCCGGCTGTCCACCTATTGCCTTACCTCATTTTCAATCTCTGCTATTTTGGCGAGGATACTCATGGTGGCGGTGATTCCGGTGTATAACCAACGTTACCGAAAGAAGTTGAAAAGATTTTACATGGAAGTTGGCAAAGTTAGACGTTGTTTAGCACCCACACGGGTCCTCACACCGCGAGTGACGCTGTGCTCTGCTTCGCGGGAAATCTCGCGAGAATATACGACATAGCAGTATGAATCATGCGTTCGCTAACTGGACAAAAACATCTAAAGCAAATATCCTTAAAATTCTTAAAAAAATAAATAAATAATTAAGACAGAATCCAATTTGTTATTAAGCTTAAACGGGTTTCAGAGAGGTTTGCTTTGAACAGAAATAATAACATACATGTTGAGTTTTAATTTCCACAATCCTCTGGAACTTCCATATCTACATATGTGGGGACAAAAGTCAGAGTGTAGTATTAGCTGTAAAATATGAGCAGATACTAAGGAAACAAGCTCTGCAATAAATTGGTTATATATTTCCTTCATTGTGTAGTGTTTGATACTGTTGTTGATATTTGCACATTACTGTATATTTATCCAAATCATCTGTCAATGTTAATAGTTTTCACAATGAGTTTTTATCAGTTCCATCAGAGAGACATATTTCAACTTAATTTTTATAAGAGGGCCAAGAACTTTATTGTTACAGCTTTTCTCCCAAATGTAACATCTCACTCCCCCAAACTTAGCTTCTGATCCTTTGAAGGGGCCTGGCCCTTAGGCTCAGAACCACAGATCTAAACTACCATACCTAATTGCATATAAAGTTGTTAAAACTAACTACACACCTACCAGCTACAATAGCTGCTTAATCAGTGATGCATCAGTAACAATTCAATAATTTCATATAATATGCCAGTGATTTGGGGCCATTTGTCTGCACAGTGAGTACTTTTTCTTTCATTCTTTTTCTTTTTTTTAACTTACAACATGAACGCATTTTTGCTGAAGTAGGATTTTCAATGCATGAGTTTTACTTGTAATTGAGCATTTCATTATGGTAGATGCACTTTTAGTTAAGAAAAAGAGCACTCCTTCTCTCACTCAAGGCCAGCCTATTACGGTCTACTTTAGAATGTCTACACAATACTAAGGCAAAATTCACCCTGAAAATAAATGCAAAAATTAAGAAAGGTTGTCACACCAAATTCAATGAAATAAATTAAAATGTGATTTTGACCAATACTTAAATACAGTTATATGTAGATGCAACCGTCTTACCTGTTTATATTGGGACACGCACTTACCTTGTCCTATTCCTGACAAATTCTCACACAGTAAAAAAGGATGCAGGCCAGTCAGATTATATATTTTTCATTGTTTAATTGTTTATTGTTTAAGTCGCATACAGTATAATCTCTCATTGGTTTCTATGTTGCTGAAGTTTGTGGGCTGAACAGCTGTCATTTTGTTGACCATCTGATTGGTTAGTGGGTGGGCTGGTTGAACAACATCAGAGTGGCTGATCTCCTCTGACCCCATGCTATGCTCTGTGAACCTCGAAAAGGTAACATTAACAACTGTGTTCATACAGTGATTATTACGGTCTGGAGGTTATATGGGCCACATCAGGGCTTTTCACACAGTTCAGAGATAGACTGTATGAAAGGCCAAGGTGGATATTTTAATCCAATTTTAATATCTTAATTAGATTTTTGACATTAAAACTTCAGAACCTAATAAATGCCAACTGCTGTAGGTAGATTCACCAGTTCTGCTATTGAATATTGCTCCCCCAGCTCAGCCAACAGAGTCACCTAAAGCTTTTGCTGTAAAAAATAAATGCAATCTGAAGAATAATGCAATTTTTAAATAGTCTATAGTCAAGTTCAGGAAAGAACCTAATGATATGTATCTTAACTCCGGTCCAAGAAATATGAAACCATGTGCTAGATATGCTGAGTCTGTCACTAACTACATCCCTATTGTTGCTTGTTTAGTTGTAGTGTGTGTAGAGGTGTGCTTGTCCTCATCAAAATATATAAAAATAGGCATTTTCTTTTTAAAAGGTAGATACGGTTTCAGCGAGTTGTTGTTCAGCATCTGTTGTTGCCCAGCTGGGGTGACAGCAAGCATAAATAGCACAGGAAGGAAGGACAGGAGGTGAGACACAGCAAGACAAGGGGTAAATACTGAGTTTGTGATCACTCAAATACATTTCTGCAGACCTCTACAGGTCTAAGTTAATGCTTCTTTGCCATAAACAAAAAAAGGGCTTTGACTTGATTCATCAACACTATAGCCACAACTTGAGAATTGACAATAATAAACCCATGCCCAAACATCTCAAATGTTCTTCTTTTAATGAGCAACGCATCTTTATATCATACGTCAGTCAGCATTGAAGTGCATTGATTAAAAAGTAAGTGCAAGTACAGATTTTGATGCATTCATTTTGACTAGAGGATTAAATTATTTGCAATGTTGCCCCAAAAATAGTCATTCTACAGGGGCACTCTGCAAAAGAAAACCGCTATAGTTGATGCTGTTTCTAACCTAAAAGATATATGCTTTTTTCCTCATTTCAAGCTTTTTAAGTTATCTCTGAGTGACAGTGTGCAGGAGCGATTTTCATCTGCCGTCTGCTCTCAGTTCACTCCAGTCCATCAAACACAGCACTTTTCCTCAATATCACTGTCATGCTTCCTGACTGATTTCTCAGTGGTTTCTCAGTTTGCTTTGAGGAACACGGCAACTGAATCAAGCCAGCGGAAGCACAAAGTCTGTGAGAAGCACTATTTTAGTGCAATAGTTTCACACATGGTAACCTTGCCACCTAAAACTGGCTATCTCTGCATAGAGACGGAGTAGAGTTCGTATCATACCCCCATCGATAGGCCTTTTACTGAGGGGAGCGCCATTATTTGTGGTCATGTCACCAGAGCAAGGATAACATCATCTTTTGAGGTAATAAAAAACAAATAACAGCATGAAGTTATCCATTAAAATGCATTGTCCCCAGTATCTTGCATTCTGTCATCAGAATTTGGATAATACTTATTGAAACCATAAGGCTTTACGATAAATGCAACTTGGCCATATGATGGCAAAAGTCTTCAGTGGAGGCGTTCCCCTTGGACTCTAGCTGCTCTCGGAGGAGGTGGGTGGTGCTGTGGAGGACGACCTCCGTCTGGACACCGACTGCGAGCGTTCAGGGCTGTGTTTGTCATAAGGCTGGAGCTGCACCTCCAGGAAGTCCCTGTGCTGCTGGCTGATGACTTGGCTGATGAGTCCCGGCAGAGCCTGCAAGTTACTCAGTAGAGTCTCCAGCTTTGTCTCCAGCAGAGCAATCCTCTTCTCCATGTCCTCTCCTCTCTCATTCAAGTCCGATATCATGTCATACATGATGTTCTGAGTCTGGAAGAGGGGAGAGGAAACGCACTTAATGTGATTATTTTATTTTTGATGGACACTTCGAAGTATTGCATGTATCCATTATTAGGTAGGATAATGTAAAGGTAAAACAAAGGCTTCTTCAATACTTCAAGTAAATAGCCAGCTGAAAGAGTTCATTCTGAAGGGAAGAAAGGAAATAAAAGAGTGTGAACTTCACATTCAGATGCACTTTCTTATCACATTCTGTTTAGACTTTAAATAATAGAAGAAAAAAAAAAGGAGAGAGAGCAAGTCTGTTTTTAAGTCTGTCTGAAAAAAACTTTAACATGAACAATTGCAGTTGTTCCATCTCTCTAATCGGAGATCCCCCTCCATGGTTATTTTAGTGTAAGTGATGCGGGGCAAAACTACTCAGACAAAGCTACACGGTGGTTCAGTGGTTAGTGCTGTCCCCCCACACTGTCGACGTCAGCCTGTGGCTCTTCTGTGTGGAGTGTGCATGTTCTCCCCGGTGTCAGTGTGGGTTCTCTCTGGGTCCTCCGGCTTATCACAATCCAAAGACATGCAGCTTAGGTTTAATTGGTGACTCTAAATTGCCCGTAGGAGTGAATGAGAGCCTGGATGGTTCTCTATGTGTGTCTGCCCTGTGATACTCTGGCGACCTTGCCCAATGTCAGCTGGGATCAGCTTCAGCCCCTCGCGACCCGAGTTTGGATAAGCAGCTAAGGATAATGAATGAATGAATAAAGCCATTATGGGGCTTCAGCAGCCTGAATAAGACAAATCAAGTAGGTATCCTTCATGGGCAACATCCTATATAAACTCTATGATACTTACATTGGATAGCATAGTCATTCTATGTCTTGTATATGTTGCTATTAAATAATCGTAAATAAATAAAAGGAACAGAGTAACTTTGGAAGACACCTACTTGATGTGACTCATACTGCTGAAACCTTTAGTTTTGACTGAACTTTCTT
This sequence comes from Serranus cabrilla, assembly GCA_903364295.1. Taxonomy (NCBI): domain Eukaryota; kingdom Metazoa; phylum Chordata; class Actinopteri; order Perciformes; family Serranidae; genus Serranus; species Serranus cabrilla. Next base: position 1,484,694 of record CAFUXE010000823.1, on the reverse strand, counting down.
CACTGAACAAGGATCGGGGATTTTGTCCCACATCACTTACATTGAAATTGCTTTGACAGAGGAAGAAAAACTCTTTGAACATTCAAGCATGTGGGGATTGTTTTAAGACGAAGCTGAAATAAAAGTGAACCTATCCTAAAATCTCAGCAGTGAACATAAAATGCCAGATGGGATGAGTATAGAAATATCTACATTCAAAACTAGCTTATCAAAGTTTAAAGTAATGCTTTAATTCTACTGTCATGGAGTCTATGCTATCCATTTTGTCGGTGAGTGTCCCATTGTCCTCCAGTCTTGGGGGAGCAGAGGTTAAAAGCATGAAAGTAAATTCCACATTAAAAATGGTCAGGGGGACATCAGGTTAATTTACAACCTAGAGAACAATTTCCTATTAACACCTGGCTGAGAAGGGCAGGTTTTATATGACCAGTTTACAAGGGTTCATGTTTCCATGCAGACCAGAGTACATTAGCCTATGACCTTGAGGAGACAGGAAAGGTGCCTGCTGAGTTTGCATGATGCTTCCTGCTCTTTAATGCATCAACCATCTGTTCCCAGAACTTTAAAAATACATATTGTAGCTGCTGCTTTTCAACTCCCGAGGTTCAGTCTTCAAACATAGTCAACAACACACTAAAGAGATCCATGTCACGTTTCGGATGAGGCGTGGGGGTGATGCTGCTAGAGGGCGGTTTCTGAGGTATTATTCAGCAGAGGACTAATAATCCCAGGCAGCCTGGAGGCGATGCCATCCATCACTTACCTTGTCCTCTTCTGTGTTGAGGCGGGAATAATGGGAGAGGTTGTTTATGTGAATCAGTGGGAAGTAAAGTAGCACTGACACCGCTCAACCTGACGGCTAGTGCAGACGAAGGTTTCACTGTGTGTATTACTTACATAAACACTGATCTAATGCTTGATTTCTGGTCACGAGTAGCTTTATCCAGTAGCTCAGAGGTGCAGTGCAACATTTAAACAGTTCATGTCGTGATTACCAAATACTTAAAGTATCCCTCCAGACACTTTTTAAAGTAATGAAGAAAATACTTTTCCAAATCTTGTTTAACTTGCACGACTAGTGTTTCTCCCGCAATGAAATTCTGGATCTGGCTTCAACATAACCTACCACTGCTGTTCATGTTAGGTTGACCGGTAAAAGAGCAATGCAAACCAGATGCATCTGAATATAGTGTTTTTATAAGTGTAGTTAGCATCTTTTATGTTGTTTATTAGCTTATTAGCTTGTTAATGGCAGTGGTTAGTGGCTGCTGAAACATGCAATATCTGCTACAATGTTACTGCTTGTTTTTGCTCTCTGCACTGAAAAGTATGCACTGTGCTGGGTCTTTTTATGTCTTTTGATTGGCTGTCAAAGTTGTGACGCAGTAAAAAACACCTCAGATATAGTCAAGGTCATACATTTTAAGGGGGCAAAAAACCCAACACATTTTCGAGTAGAGGGGGGACTTTAAATGCACGGATATATCATCTTATACACATGAAATTCCCTCTTCGACTAAGATATTGATTGCATGTGGAGCTGTGCAGACCCAAGTCTGGGTCTCATCAGTAAATCATGAAATGTAACAAGAACGCATTAAAAAGTGATGGTATAAAACGGCAGAAACCGAGAAAAGAGGGCCAGTAAACCGTGAGGGAACAAATATTATAAATAGAGCATGAAACTGATGGAGCAAGAATATGGATCCACTTCAAATGTATAATAAAACCACAAATTGACACCATCAACCCATTTCTGGACACGAGAATGAGAGAAGGAGAGAGAGGAGAGTGGCAGAGATTGTTTTAAAAAGGAGCTTGAGTGAGCAATTTTGCAATTTTGAGGACATATAATTCAGCCTGAATGGCAAAGTGAAGAAAATGCTGTCTAAAGAATAATATTCCCAAAAACAGAGCATCACTTTCAAATGAAAAAAACATCTTCTATAATAGACTGTGGAGGAGATAATGAGTTAAGGGGATACATTGTGATCTGAGGAATTTCACATTGCACTGCAGTGGCGATGCAGCTGCCAATGATATGTTCAGCTCTATTTGGCTTCATCTTCCACTGAGAGCATGAGGAGACTGAAGCTACTCTGCCCTCTTATGGCAACAGCAGCGTATAACAGCAGCGACTACAGATCCAGCTGAGTGGCACTGGCTTTCAGCCACCTTATATCCAATGTCACGTCCCAACTCTCGCTACCGTTTTACAGCACCAGGTGATTGGGCAATATTAACTAATACCTTTCATGACACGCTGGCCTGAATCCAGTTCGACTGTGCTGTACGTTTGAATGTCAAAGCTCTCTGCCTTTCTCTCCTCTCTTTCTCCTCCTTTACTTCTGGCTGAATCATCAGATCACAGTGTGTCTCCCTTCCCAGGTTACTGTTTCTGCTGTGTCAGGCTGGCGCGCTGCCTGGTCTTTCCCTAAGGTTTGTCAACTTCTGTTTAGTGCAGCTGGAGACAAACATCAGAGAATACATAAAGTGAAAAACGGTGCAGACACAAAAGGGGTTTCTCCTCACTCTCATTCAGTTATTTCCCGGAGAACATGTCCTGGGGATAGTAATTTACTCTGTGAAATAAAATAAAGTTATTATTATTTCAAATCCCAAAGATCAGAATCTCAGGTGAGCGCAGACAACCAGAAGCATCACACAGATTTATTTTTAATCACCCTGTGAACAGCCTGTCTGTTTATTTGACACCTGTAGACTTTGATTATATCAGCAAACAGCGAGTGAGCCAGCATGCATTGACTTCAATCACACAAAGGAAAGATCAGGGTAGTTGTGTGTCCTAATGTACAATGCAGCAGTAGACTGTTAGTCTAGCTTACCTTAGCAAGGTCCACTAGTGAGTTTGCTTGGTCATTCAGCTTGCGTTGCTCCATTTTAACACTTCTCAATCTGAACACAAGACCATTCAGAACCCAATAAATTAACGCTATCAGAATTTTGTCATTAAATTTGTGCACACACAAGGCATACACACGGAGAGCACTCCTAGGACATGCACAGGATGTGTGTAGAGAATGCAGGGGGTCAGTCTGTTTGGTTGAGCTGCATGCAAGTGGAAAGGAGACCACAGAAGGGAGAGCTGCCACTGAGAACGAGAGCAGCCCTACATCCTACTCAACCAACACATACAACCGTAATAAAGGAAGGACTCGTACCATTAGCTACTTGACATGTCAGATTATAAAAGACACAAAAAAGGCCCAAGGTTGCATCTTTAAAGTTTCCCTTCCGGCTAAACCAACTTTTCTCTGTTTAAGTTTATGAATTATTTTGTCACTCAATAGCCACATAAACACAGAGAATCGAGTTTAATTTTCTACACATATGTGGACCATTTTCCGTTTGAGACTTTTCAATACAAACGTTAAAAAAAATGTGGCATGGAATTGAGAAAATTAGAAAATGTTTTCATATTTTTACAGCATAAAGTGACAGTTTGAATTTATCAAGTGGGGTTGTATGAGGTACTTATTTATAGTCAGTGTACTAGCTACAATAAATAGCAATCGGCACAGCCCCAGGCTGGAGCAGAGACACGTCAGTTAAGCAATGTACTGCTGTGGACAGGGGACAGTAGCAAAATGTCTATCAGACACCTAAAAAATATATTTTTAAATGTATGCTATTTTAAGAGTATTTTCTTACTGTGCCATGCACTGCAGTACGCCACGGATCAACTGTTTGGGGCAGACTTTCCGCAGTTTATAGAAGAGACAAATGCAAGAAGATAAAAATGAATGATTTTGACAGCAAGGAGAAAATGCCGTTGACTGGGGAGACAAGAGGATATTTTAATGAATCACAGTATAAAGGAGAAAAAAAATCTGCAGAGAGAGACTGAATGGCAGAAATAGAGAGGGGGGAAAGTGAAACTGGAGGCTAAGACGGGTCTGCCTGATAGCGAGGTAAAACTGTGTGAATAAATTAGACATAGCGCATGCAATGATTTTTTTAGGGGGTTAAATATGTTTTGCTGCTGCCCCGTCCACAGCAGCACATTGCTTACAGTGGGGGCATGCTGACGTCCTCTTGTCGATAACACGCTGGTTATGGATAAGTACCTCATACAACCCCACAAAAAAAAAAACTGAACTATTCCTTTAAAGGAATTCTGTTAATCTTGCATCTTGATTAGAAAATGACACATTACTTGTGTCATAAAATGTAATAAAAGGCATAATTTTCCACTCAGTTATCTTATGGCCCTTTCTTTATCAACCGGAAATTCTACTTGTAAAGTCTGCAAAAAAATAACTTGCCTGTTTCATACAACATGCTTGAATAATTCACATCTCCTGTTTAATTAGGCTTCTAAAGCCAGTTTTACTCATCCTCTCAGGGGGCTCAAAAACAGCAACCGTGCAGTATTGTAGAGTGTCGACCACACGTGGCTTCAAGATATTAAAGAGGTTTTTTTATTTCCAGAATCACCCACGCATGCTAAATTAAACTGGGCACAATACACAGAATAGCATCGTAACGGCAAGCTTGCCAATGTATAATATATTTTAGTCCATAACTAACGGAGACATGAAGGCAGTTTGAGCTGATTATTAGGTTGTGTGCAAATCGAAGGCAAACAGTGATGCAGATCAAGAGGGGATTTAAGAGGGAGTCTGCTAATTAGCGGAGATGCACCCATTCTCATGCAATGTGGGATCATTTCTCTGTTTCCTGGAGACAGGCAGATGTGGAGGGAAGATGACAGGTTAGACCAACAGAGGGTGCCACAGGAGTCACTAAAGGAAACCACAGGCAAGGGAAGGAGTCCTGACAGCCGAGGACCGGAGTGCTTCATACAGAGCAGACTCTAAGTACAGAATACTATTCCACTTTTATTATTTAGGTGAAAGAAAACTAAGGTCTCTAAAATGAAGGAAGATAATAGATATACTTTGCAGTTAATGTAAGACCTGTTAAAATTAAACATTTCACAGTTGGATGACCAATAGCTGTCAGATGGGGTCAAAGCACAGGGCATCTCGAGGTCAGGACGAGGAAGCCCACTCGCCCTGTCTTTTATATTCTATGTGTCTCTTCCCCTCAGTCAATCACTCCTCATGAGCATTTCTCCTTCTCAATGGGCACTCTAAATCTGCTTGCTATTCATCAGGGGAAAACGGCAACGCTAAGCTTTTCAATACCCCATTAAATCAGTTAAAGCAATCTCAGTTAGTGCTGCGCCATATTTTTTTACCCTCTCGCCTTGCTTTCTTTGTCATGGCCTCCTTTTACCTCATTGTGGATAGAAATGCTAATTTCTCTTGTGTAAGGGACGGGGTGACCATTCTGCAGCTTGTTTTTTTTCTGTCCCTGCTGACAGCTTCATCCTGTCCGTCACACTCGCAGCCTCTCGGGCTCAAACGGGATTGCTCAGAGGCTTTAGCCTGACCTTCCTCTCAGGTCACTTTCCTGTTTCTGCGATCCACTGATCTCTGAGCTAACAAGCACTCACTCCCCTGCTACTCGCTGTGACTCCCACTTCAACCTTGTAGATGGAACAGCATTCCCGAAGGGGACGGGATGACTGCACTAAGACAGCTGTAATGGCCTAAAACATACTGTTAGACATTTGGTTGCATGGATGCAACATCATGCCTGTGGAGTAATAAATGAGTGGTTCCCAACCTTTTCCCTTGACACGCACCTCCACCCTTATCAGATGAACTCAAGCACTGATTCATCAGCACCACCCACCAGGCCAATATGTTCATTTGAATAGTTTATAACTGGATATTATTTGAAATGACTTATTATAAATACATTTGCATACATTTATGACAATGTTTTATAATATTATTACAGTATTTTTCATACAATTAAACTGTCAATGTTAAGGTTAATTTTAAAGAAACCATTGCAACAGAAATTATACACAAAAGTAAACAAATAATCCATCCTGATGTTTTAGAAACAATTTATAAGCATAAATTTAACAACCATATCGTTCTGTAGGCTGTTAGCCTACTACTGGCAGAAGCTAGATGTTTAGCTATTTCAACCATTTAGCCATTACTTTTAACAAACTATTTGAAATGCATATTTATTTTTTTATAGGTAACTCAAAGCATATAAAGATCGATGGCGCATCACCACTTCCTCCCACAAATGAAGCCAAATATCTCAAATATGGGAGCTGCCATCTTCGCATCCTTTTTTTAAATAGCCTCAAATAGCAAATTATAACAATTTTTCTGAAAAATAAACACATGAGAGTGATAAGAATTACTTTAAAAAACCCTCTTTTGGTCCTTGTCACATCTGCTAATGTGGAGGGGGCGGGGCTTATGACCTATACTGCAGCCTGCCACCAGGGGGCAGTTGAGATGTTTGGGCTTCACTTTTAGGCCATCCAACTTTATATACAGTCCATAGCATTCACACATTACTGAAAGCTAACCATTTAGGAATCTCTGTTCATTTGCTAATTACCTTTCACACTTTCTTATTTTATGACTCTGTATTTGTCATATATATTTTATATTTTAAATTATGTGTTGAAATGTTTGCTTTTTTGAAAATTGGTTGAGCTACACCACAATATTTCCCTGTACGCCCTGTACACTAACTCTGCTAATTCCTCTTTGTGCATAAATGCATGACTGCTGTATGTCCGTGTTATTATGCTGTCTATCAGCCATGATAACACAAATTCAGCGTCGTTTTGCTACTGCGTCATCCAACAGAGAAATGGAGGAAAATGTGGCTGCAAATGTAGCAACAGGCGTAACAATGGTTCCACACGCCGAAAGATGACCCTGAGCCCTGATCTGTATGAGCATGACTGCTGACTTGTATAACATGACTTGAGGGAATATTGTAAATTATATACTTGTGCTACTGCAGGTCTGTGTCCTGTAGAGCTCTAGTCGTCATCCTTCGGTACGTGAAAGCACAGTTGATTGGAGTTTAATCAGTGGCTTTCTGATTAAAGATCAAATTCTCATCACATCCATGCAGAAATGGAAAGAAAAACACCCTCCATCACCGATAATTGAAATTCACTTAATCTGCATCTGTGGGTGTGTTTACAAAGTGCAGCATGGGTCTAGTCAATAATGAAACGTGAAAAGGTGTCTGTGCTGGTTATTTAAAGGTGCTTGTTTGCAAAAAGATTGCATAAAAATGTGAGACTAATGTGTAATTTATCAAATTGTCATGCTACTCAGTTGAACAGACATCAAGTAAAAACCTTTGTAGCAGCTTAAATGAAATAACATTATGATTGTGTCATGTGAAACGATTCAATCGACATTTTCCATGGCATGAATTTCACTTATCAAATGAGGGAGTGTAATTTTTTAGTCACATTATTGGGTTCAAGGACAAGCTCTCGTTAGCATGCACACAACAGGTCTGTATCTACGTGTGAGGCGAAGACTTACTTTCGAGCTCTATTGCATTGTGTCGACACAAACAGGAAAAAAAGGAAACATGAAGTAGACAAATGAATTATTACAACATCAGATAAACATATTCAGATGGCAAAAGCTGTTTTTCTCAAGTCTGGCTGCTGGAACCCTCATCGCTACGCTGTCACCTCACCTCTGAACAGCAGCGACTGTGTTTCTAGCGTGTTATCGCTCCATGTTTGCTGTTTCTGGGAGCTGCAGCTCTGCTTGCTCTCTAAGTCTAATCCCCTTCTTTGCACTCTAGTCCTGGTTATCAGAAATACAGTAAATCAAAACAAACTTCCTGTAAACATCCACCGACACAAACAGTGCCTCAATGGCCACATTTCACAACTGTTTACACCTCACATCCTTTACAGTGATTGATGAAGACTCCTGCGAAAGTTTCTCACTCTGTCTTGCAGCTTTGACCAGAGGATACAGGCACAATGATATCTGATTTGATGTTTGCTATCACCTCATGACAGGTCAAGGATGGCTTTAGGCCTTTTTCCAACCCTTTACTTGAGCGATCTGCTTGCCGTCAGGCCACTTCCTGTGCTATATTCATCTCACCTACAGGCAATACTTAAACTGTCCCAGATAGGGCCTGTGAACACACTACCTCGTGAACAAAACAGATAGCAGATAAAGGTGTGACAGGAGGATGTTGACACCATGCTGAGTAGTTGTCCTTGCACACAGAGCTGGACGTGGCTTTTTTCCCACAGAATCTGCTTCGCTATAGATTTTGCTTTATCTCCGAGGGATTTCCATTATTAGGCTGTCCTACAGAACAGGAGGTGGACATGAGACGCTGTCATCACCGCTGCAAATCGCCTCAATACGACAGCAGGGACATAATAACTCGACAAAGCAGCCATGACAAAACGCTATTAAACGCCACGGATCTGGATGCGGGTTGCAGCAGCAGCAGACAGTTTGTGTACTTCTCTACCTTTCTGCCTCGTAATTAAACATCCTAATGTCTTTGAAAAATAAATGTATGTTCAAAAGATTCATGAGCAAATCAAAGTTGCACACCACAAAGACCCATATACATACATAAAACCACAGAAAGCAAACAAACATACAAACGGGACATTTTACTTCAGCATTAAGCTACACAATCAGTGCACATCTAGTTACTTATTTTCACAAAGCACTGAGCTGATTGCCAGTTATTTAAAAAAGCCACAGACTGGATGTGCTTGTAAGCACTATAGGTTGTAGAAAAACAAGAGTGAGGTGAGGCTAAAATCGATACTGTTTTGGAGTTAGGCAGCACATAGGGGTCCTCGGGGACTCGCTAAAAGACTAGCTGACAGGTAAATGTCTGACCAGCAGCTAGAAAAGTAGAAACCCACATGTGTCAGCCCCGAGGTCAGCCTGACATCTGATTTACAGCGAGAGAGACACACAAGAGTCAATCTGACAGCAAAAGGTGAGAGAGGGAGAAAGAGATCAATATCATACCGCTGTGAATTCTGTGACTTGAGAAGATTTCAGGGTAAAATTAGTTTTAGGAATACCTCTGTAAAAACAAGGACTGACTATTTCCATAACATACCCACAAGCTGAGGGGGGAGTTTCCCCAAATTTCATTTAGAGAACATGCAATTTTACACAAAAAATATGCAACTTTCAAGAACCTCTGGTGTATCACTGAATAGTATTTACATAAATGTAACTCTCTTGCATATTTTACCAGTCTTTATGATAGAACAAAGAACTGCCACATACTGTCTGTAACATCTGCAATAAAAAGGAATTTATTCTGAACAATGTTTTGATACAGAGGCCTTCATTTAGTCATTATTTTTCTAGACAATAGGAGATGCCATCTTAAATATGTTGGATGAGAACCAATAAATTATTCTGACTATTTGGATTTGATACAATAGATACATAGAATATAAGACTCAAGAGATTTTGAACATGTTTTCTGAAATTGATTTCATAAAAAAATAATTAAAACAATTAAATAAACTGTGGTTTTTGGAATGAACAGAAAACAACAAGTATTTTTATCAAATTATTTTATATTATATCTACAGGTTTGTGTTTCCATTTAGAGTGAAAAATGACTGTTTATTTGTGTTTGTAACTTAATTGGGTTAAAATATACACAGTTACAAGGAACAGCTGCCATATACTGACAAATATATTCAATGAGCAGATTTCAATATTTTTAAAATCTGAGCACATCCTCAGATAAAGTATTTCATATAAAAAGTGTGTACCCTTTCATCATTGTTTCTATGTATATTTAAGCCATATTTAATATGATGTTTTCTGTCTATTTATATTGTAGAGCTATGGCACTATGATGAGATTATGATTTTGGATAACTCAATGAGTGACGTCAGTCTGTAGTGTGACTTGATTAGTCCAAACTGGGTCATCCAACCTATTTAGGATGGTCTCTTCCATCGTCTAGAATAATAATAGCCTGATGGAAGTCCCTGTACCCAAATGTTGTTTTCAATAAATCTCTTAATTGAAAGTGTCACAGACAGTGTGCCAGAGTTCTTTGTTTTACTATAGCCGGTCCTCTCTGACGCACCTGTTGACCCGCAGGTGTGCAAACTTTTTATGATGCAGAATCAACAAGCCAACTCACTATCACATCTGCAAATGTAAAGTTAGTCAAGTCAGGTGAAACAAATACACGATCCTTCAGTAGTATGAGCACATATTTTTGCTACAGGTGTCAAACAAGTCAGATTTCAGGTTGGTGTTGCATCAGCAAATCAAGTGAAAACACTGCGGGATAAAAAAGGGATTAGATCGACATGAGAAGAGCGAGGTCAGGGGTTCAGAGCGGGGTACCTACTGGTGAATGGCTTGGAGAAATTTCCTCTGGTGCTTCCTGACTCTGGCGTGGTCCATCTTTCTCACCAGTTTGGTGTTCTTATAGATGAGCCACGTCTCCCTGAGAACATTCGCAGCTGTGTTTTTCACCTGAAGTGCAAAAAATGGAAACATTTGAGTCAAAGTGCAGAAATAGCTGTGATGTCAAAATAAATTTAGAGCTTTCACTCAGCTTCAGCACAATGGCTGCCAGGGCCTTTTCCTAAGCTGAACTCTAACGTTGGAACCTACTTGTTGAATGTTATATTAACCCATAACCATTATATGTAAGGTGTCACGAAAGGCACCCTTAAATAAAATGTATATTATTATTAATACTTACTCTTTTTGTTAGCTGGGTGTCCATCATAAAATTGTGGACATGTTTTTCAGCTTTGGTTAACTCCAGTTTCTTTGCCACCACAGCCACCACCAAGGCAGTGCAGCCAGCACCCTGTCAATCACAAGACACACAAATATATCACGTGGACATTTACTTATTTCATTTGCCTCTTTCTTTCCAGTCAAGAAATACTGCTATCATACAAGTTAGTTTCACAAAAAATGTTTTCTGTCAATAGTCAGGTTTCAATCCAAATATTTTGCAAATTAAACTGAAAAAAATCTGCTAATGAATAAATAAACAGATAAAAGATGCAAATATATGCAACCTTTCATCCATGAACATTGGGCAATTATTGGGAGTTGGCTAATCAAGATAAGCAGTATGTTGCATAAATTCTCTGGTTGGAAAAACATTGCACAACTGCAGAAGGAGAAAGCGCCACAAGATGGCTAATTAAAAAAACACAAGTCGGTCTATCTGCTGGTTCATGATACTACAGTACACACCTGCTACATAACTTCTTTTGCAATATTTAAAGATTGCATTCAGAATTGTTTTATGTGAAAAGGTGTATAAAACCAGGTGTATGGATCTGCACCTATTATCAGAACTAATTTCCTGGTGAATAACCAAAAAAAACTAAACTGGAGTCACTCAGTCTGCTTTTCTCACCATAATGCCAGTCAGGAGGCAGACTCCTTTCCCACAGTATGTGTTTGGGACCATATCCCCATATCCAATGGTAAGAAACGTGATTGAGATCAACCACATGGCTCCTAGAAAGTTGCTGGTTATGTCCTGGTTGTCATGGTACCTGTAATAAATAATAAATGCAATAGGTTGACTGACCTGCATGCACCTGATGCACTCCAGCTTCACTGTATGACTTATTTAGAAAAAAAGGAAAAAAACATCCAGTGTAGTGCTGTATATAAGATTAAATGTGTTGTCAGAATACTGCAGGGCTTTAATCTTCTCTTGTAAATCTTTCTATCTCAATGCTCCGACACAGAGCGGGCTAAGAAGTGTGTACATTATCTATTTTTATGCCTTATCTATGTTTCATGCTGAGCAGTGCTGCATAGCGTGAGAAACTGATCCAGGCACCTCTCGCAAGCTCTCACAGTCCATGCAGCGATGATCCACAGCGAGATGGTAAAGACCAGCAGCACGGTGCCGGGACAGATGGTCATGAGGGTCTTCATCACAAAGCGTGTGTTAAAGTTAATCTTGTTGAGTGCACCGATGCTGCGGGACGAGGCGTCCGTGAAGAGCTTGCTGTGCAGCAGCATGACACGAGCGATGAGGTACAGCCGCAGGAACATGGGGATGGACAGGATGATGTCCACGTCTGCATCCGTCTTGGATGGCACATAGGAATAGGCCAGGCGTGCTGTCCAGGTGAAGGTGTAGTTCCCTGGGATGGGGTGGATGGCGCACACCAGGATCTCCAGGCATATGAAGAAGATGCGCTCATATGTCATGGCTATCCTCCAGTCATCAGCTGCGTTGTCCACCATAAATAACTGCAAGGAAAGGGCACAGTGAGGCTGATGGAGGGTAACATTTCCATCATGGTGACACAGCAAGCTACAGGAAATCATTAAACCCCATTAAACAATAAGTCACAAATAGCCTTGGGTCATTAAATTATGCTTTTAGTCACTTTTTTTTTAAAGACCTTAGCAGTTTTTTCCTCCCCTGTTGTTGCCCATTTAAAACAAATTATACATATAAAAAGCATTATTTTTGACCATTGTAAAGAGAATAAAATTGATCCAAGCTACTGTGTAGTCCTCAAAACCAGGAGGAGGAGAGATAATAATGGATAACTGTGATAAGGGGAGGATGCTTCACTCTTTCAATGTCATGAAATGACCTTCAGATACATACAGGAGTGTCTGATGAGGGCTTTTTCTGAATTAATTTCAAATAGCAAAGAAGGCTGTGGTGTTTTTATGTTTTACCCTAGGTAGCCATTTCTTTCTATTATTTTTGTTGTATATTTTTACTCTCAAAAGTCATTCTTTGAATTAAGGCCATTATAAACTCATGACAAACTTCTAAGGGGTCAAAAACAGACAATGCGCTGTGATAGCGACCTGCCAATCATAGGGCAACAGAGCCCTTATTATCTATTTTTCTCTTAATGGGACCATCATTTACTGAATGAACATCATGCTTCATTGAAGAAGACTTGAAACCAACACTTGAGACCAAAAACTCATTAGGAAAATGTTTAATGAGGTAATAAATCAAGTGAGAAGTAGGGTCATTTTCTCATAGGCTTCTGTACAATGTAACTTCTATTGCAAGCACTGATGTCGCCCCCTGCTGGCAGTTAGAAAGAATGCAGGTATAGGACACTTCCGCATTGGCTTAACAAGTAAATAAGTGATATCTATCATAATACATTTAATTTAATCAACCCTAGTAAATAAGTAGACCAACCCAAGTACATAAATTACAATAATCCAATTAAATAAGTTAAGCTACCATAATAAATCAACCCAAATGAATGAATCAAGTTTATCCAACATTAAGTTGATCTGACAGAACTGCTTCATGCTGAAAGAAAGCCATTTCATTTTGTGGAAATACTTTTTGTGATTTAATTAAGTTTATTCAAGGAGTTATCCTTTGGAGTGGTAAGAAAATCCCTGTGATTACCGATCTCAAGCTTGAAGCGTTCAAGCGTTCATATTAAAGGGAAATGGACAGATTACTATAGTGACTGTCTTGAAGGTAGAAAGTAACTCAAAAGTAGAACTAAACTGATGCAGAAAAATAGTCAGCAACTATTTTGATGTCATTAGTGATTCTTTAATGTCCTTGACTTTTGTTAAACAAAACTAAACATGAAGACATCACCTGTGAGATAGAAAATCCAACAATAAATGGCAAAGATGTCATGGAAACGATGCATTTTGTGGTAAGATATTCTGTTTTCATATGTGTGGCCACTATTCCACAAATTAGTGTGTTTCTCTCTTTCTGCTCTCAGCCTCCTTGAATAAAGAACAGGGGAAAAAACAAATAAGTGTTACATTAGCAGCATGCAGAATCCATTTTCAACTTTAAAGCGTTATACTGATGAGAACATCTGCCGCCTCCACATTAGCATTAGCTTCTGATCGCCTGGCCACCCCGACCAGAAGGTAGGCCGTTCCACTGGGGACTTCAGTGTGGGTGGATTTCAACAGCCCTCATCATTCTTCTCCACCCTGTCCTCTGTCATATACAGCAGCTTCCTCACATGGTCACCTCTGCTGCTGTTGCTACCTCCTCTTGTTCTTCCCCTCCCTCCTCCTCATCACTTTCAATCCAATCTATAGTCATCTTCGGCCACAAGATTCACTGCTCAGTGTATTCACCCTGAACTAACGGCTGGGCCCGTGACCGCCATCACCGGCTCGCTCCCCGGTCATGCTTAGAGTCATGGAAACACTCTCTCAATCTCACTCCTGACTCGAGTTTTATTCTTTCTGGTGCGGCTTGCACATGAAATACTATCAAACTGTATTAGCTTCTCCTGCATTTGTCAAATAATTCCTCTTTTTGACACGCCACACTGATATTTCTCCACAGCTGCTCCTGCTCTATCCACTCAATCACCTCAAGGTCCTCTGCCTGCGTACGGGCCGTCACAACCGGCAGTAGATATTTCACAAAATGTTGCTGTCAGCAAATACAAGGGAGGTTTCCTGGCGGCTGTTTGTGCCACGAGAGCACAGGTCTCTCTAAAGGAGAGAAAAGAAAAACTGCACATGATTACATTTTGTTGGACATCTCCTTAATATGCATAGTAATGAATTATGCAATGTCCGGAGACTTGTTGGGATTAACAATGAAAATATGCACATGCAGTACCATGTTTCTGCTTACAGAACACCTCTGAGAACAGCATTGTGCACAGGTCATTTCAGCTTTAAAGTCAGCTCATCTTTAATATTTAAGGTGTGCAGTTTTCATTTACAGTGACGATTTTCTTTCCAATCCACCAATACCTGCCAGCATCAGGAATGAAGAAGAAAATAATATATATGTTAGGTTAAGGGGGCGTTCAAAAATGATTAGGGGTTAAAAACGAAGAGGCTCATTTATTTTTCTTTTTTTTCCTCTGTTAAATATTTCCTGGACTGGATTTAAATTCGATTTCACAATTTACTGGCAGCATTTACTGCTAAAAGCTTGAATAGATGCATCAGAAATTGAATGCCAGGGATTATAAAGGTTTTGCCAAATGCAGCAGACAACAGTCATGTCTCTGTATCAGGGCATTCCCCCCTTTGACTGGTGGCATCAATATGTCAGTTTCAGACACAGTATTTTTTCAAAAAGTTTTCAGTTTTCCACAACCTTTAACTTTGTTCTGCATTATAACAGAACTACGGTAAAGTTAAATGTATCATATAGAAAAAACTATGATATATTGCATTTCTTGCACATCCAAATAGCTAATTCCACTCCTAACATGCAATTTAGACTCTTGACATGTTTGCTCTTTTAAAGTTAGAATCCTGAAAATCTCTATTTTACTTTGTTTATTTGCACTGCTAATAGTGAGCAGACAAAACAGCAAAACCGCTTTCCACACAAGTGAGAAGAAGTCTGTCGTGTAAGCTCTGCCTGCTCTCTCTGGCAGACTGGAAATGTCACGACTGACACCCAATTCGTAACACTGCAAATGCAAAGACTTTCATCAGTGACCCACAGACTCAATCGTCATTGTGTCATCACGTATTATGCTAGAAATCAGAGTAGAGGTGAGAAATTAATGGTTTAGCAATTTTATGTGTGTCAAAGGGAGATTATGATATCACCACATTTCATCAACCCTGGGGTCCTGATTTTCTATAAAGTCAAACTTAACATAATACCCTCCTCTGCACACCCAAATAATTTTCATACACTCCCTTAGGTGTTTAAGCCTGAAATATACCTGATTTATTGATTTATGAGTCACAACAGCAGTTTTAATTGTATAAGAAATAACATTTTCATAATATTAACACACACTGGAAGCACACATCAGGACTCGGCAGGTTGCCAACTTCTCTCCATTTAGTTTAATTTGGGATTTCTCGTTATAGAGGTAAAAACTGTCCCAATCCTGCAGGGCTAATGGGATCAGTGACCTAGATTGTAAATTTAGCAGTGATGTTACATAAAATTGAATTGCTGAAGTAGTCATATTTCTCACATTGAAGTGAAAGCCCCTATTCAAGGACAAAGAAAGGCACAAAGAAGTAATCAATAACGTGGTGCGCCGCCACTTCCTCGCAGACATACATGAATGCTCCACATACTACAGCCTGACAGCTTCAGAGACACTCTGACACTGCAGCCGCCCGCTTCCCTTTTACACACAAACCCCACTGACGCTTATTATAGCTTCTGAGCCAATTAAATGTCCAACAGCGCCTGTGCAAGAAATATCAACTGTCAACAAGCTGGCACATTACAGCGAAAACAGAACAGGCTACAGCGAGCACATGTCCTCCAACAAACTGTACAACTGACCCACAAAGCCTCAGCAGCTCATTTATATTTATTTAAAGGCTACAATCAGAGTTTCCCCCAAACACAGAAAACACATCAATTAAATTTTCAGAGGTAGTTGTTCATATCAAATGAGTGACACCGAACTCCTTTAACAAACTGACATCTGTCAGAGAAGTGTGTAACTCTAACCACAGCTCGTCTTGTTCGCCTTTCCAAGTGAGTGTAATGTAGACACGGAAACACAAGCTGTGACTTCACTCTGCTACGGTTTCTTACTTACAGAATTAGTGCTCTGAAAGCAGCTAAATCTATTGTTTGCACACAGCACAAGCAGCGTTTTATTTTACATTTTAAACAACAAACCCGCCCTGTCAAAAGCAGTTACAAAGTTTGTTACCTCAAAACAATGTAATTAAACATTTAAACGCCGGTTGCATAAGGAAAGCCTACTTGGTGGGTAAAAGCAATTATGGTAATGGATGACCTGAAATACAATACTCAAGGGTCCTTTACCTCAGAGCATCAAATATTCCATGGTAGCAGCAGAACTAACAGTTATGACAGAGCGGTGGAGGAGACTACATCTGCTGTGGAAACACCGTGTTTTAAATCATGTCAACATGAGAAACAGAGGAGGACACAGAGAGTCTGATGAGACAGGACTTTTTAAATTAGTTACAGGAGGCTGACAAATAATTTAAACACTGCAAGTAAAAGGATTTAAAATGTCAATGAACTTAATCACAGTTAAACACATGTCTTTAAGGAATTAAAGCAAACAGCACTTCAGTCTGGCCATCAGCACTTTGGCATTTGTTTGTCAAATGCAGCACTTGAAGCTATTTGATTAATTTTAAGTGCATCTATGATTCTTGCAATTTTTTGGATTTCATGGTTTAAATGCGCTTATTGTAAGTCAGTTAGGATAAAAGCATCAGCTAATGAATGTAATATGTGACATAAAAGCAATCATGAGCACAGAGGAGAAGTAAGGAGGTGAATAAAACAAACCGCACAGCCCCTCCAAAACACTGCAATACTGTCTTTGATGAAAAAATAAAGGAGAAAAAAATAGTTTAATGATTGAATGGGAATGTTCTCCAGAAATCATGACAAATTCAAGACCAGACAAACTGAATCAACAAAGGGAAAATTACATTTGTGGCTGAATTTTGGAGGACTTGTAAGTGGATAAGTGTATTTTCTCAGTGAACACTAGAGGTTTACTGGAATGCAGTTTTAGTCTTATGTGTCAATATTTTGTGATAGCTCTTCATCAGAATTTGACATTGTATTTTCATGAATGGGTTTGAATGGTTTCTTATTAAAACTCACGCTATGTGTGGTGAATATGATGTCCTAAAGACAGGTTTTAATCATGTGGTTAATGTTTCAACACGGAACCGCTTGGTTAAGTTTAGGCAACAAAACTACTTGTTTAAGTTTGGGGGGAAATAAAAGGGTAGGGCTTAAAATAGTGACTAGTCTCCCATCAAAAAGGCATTTGTACAGGTGGTAAAATACGACTCATATTTACATTTTAGACTTTGATCTTGCTGACCTAGTAGTAGTTATAGACGGTGATGTAGAGTTTAAATGGCGGAATCCACAATGAAACGGCAGACTTTCAACCAGGTGAACGGGGTTTGTGTGCCACATGGAAATAAATTAAACTATTTTTGTAACTTAAATTTTTTACGTAACTTCCGTGGCTCATTTGTTAATCGCGTCTTTTTACAATTTTTACGTAAGTACGTCACTTTCGGCATTTACTTACATTTATTTACTTTTATAACATCTCAGCAGGATGTTTTTTGTCCGAACTTTAGGTCAGTGGCTTTGTAGCATAAATTCACAGAAACTGCAGCCTTTTTTACAACCACGAACCGTACGTGTTTGTATAATGACGTGCATGCTAATTTTACAACACTCAGCTCTGGACCGAGAGCCACGGGGTCATTTTAACAAACGCTCATATGAGTCGTTATGGGAGGTATTGTTGGTCTATTCTAGGTTGGAGATCTTGTCGTTAAATAACTACTTCTCCACAACAGAACTACTGGATGTGATTACACTGTTGATTTTGAAGATGAGTCAAGAAGCTTCCATTGGGATGCGAACACCAGTCTTGGGTTCATGCCACTGATTTCCCCTCCGGTCTGCCTGTAATCACAGACTGTAATGCGCCTGCAGTCTTCAGGCGTCATAAACTGACTGAGGAGTTTAGCATAGATGCTGCAGTAGCACCTGTTATATAGAACTGGAGGGTATTTCCTCATTAAACGATGAGCAGAGAACAACACTGACTGCTTTAGCTCCTCAGATGGTTCGTCCAATCACCTGACAGGTATTTTCTAAAATAGTTTCAAATGACGGCTTCTCAGATGGTTCTGTGTCACAAACTATCTGCCAGCATCTGGTTAAATTGGTGGACAACCTGAGTGACATTGCCTTCAAAGGAGCCGTGGCTATAAATTCTACAGCGACATTTCTTTCCAGAAACAATGGGTCTCATAAAAACCACCGAACTGAGGCAGAGATGGATGACTCCAAACCTGGGAAAATTAAATCAAAACTCTCTGCATAGCCAGATAGCTTTATGGACAAATGAGCAGCACAGTGAAAACACAAAATGTTTTATTTTTGTAGTTTAGGTAAACTGACCCTTTAAGGCATGTTTTATGATTGTTTAAGTACTTAAATCTTTCCTCTGTATTATATATGGACACAAACCTTAATCTAAATCTAATTATAACCTTAAAACCGGCCAAAATGTCTTCACTTTCCAAAACTCGGCGTCCTCACAGTGACGTTAGAGTCAAAGATCACATGCATTAAGCCTCTGCATTGTGTAACACATCCCAGGGAATAAAGCGCTGATACAGGGACCAAGAGGACGATTTGAGGACAAATCCAGCAGTCACTCAGCTTGTTTTCCGATGGACACAAAATACAGTCTAATCACTAAGAGTGCACGGCCCTCGCTCATCATGGGGACGCTTCATTCATGTCAGGTTGAGAGACAATACAGCTGAATATGTCCTGAGATCATTCTCCGCCTGCTGCCGTCGACACAGTGTGGTCTCAGAGGAGCTCACCTGCGATGCTCAGCTGGGTTGGTTACTGGTTTCACGACGCTCAATATAACTAATGGAGTCCGGCTCAATATTTAATCTGTGTAATGTGGAGATGGGAACATATATCTTGTCACTGAGAATGAAATCGCTCAATCTCATTAGTGAATTAGGTTGAGAGGTTCTGCCCGATTAGACATTAATGCAATGCTTTATTTATGATATCAAAGTGAGCCACTAAGAGGCCACTTTGCTGAGTAAATCTGAAGCTGTTGCTGATTCAGTTTGCTTTTGTTTCTGAAATTAAGTCTCGCATTTGCATATACATTCTTCTATTCAAGCAAAGTAAAGCCTCTCTGAGCCAAAGTAAAAGCTTGTATAAATCTTTCTTTCTTTAAAGTGTTGCTGCTGCTGCCAACAAATTAATAAGCCAAAATCATCTGCATGTTTAAAGCCACATACAGAGCACAATTTGGTGATTGCCATCAATAAATTATTTTTAGGATTCTCAACTCTCTGAGTGTCTCTGCCCTTGAAAGACTGTATGTTCAGTGAAAACATTGAGGTCACCAGCCAGTGGTGGTTATCTGACTCCCGTCTGGAGTCTCAGGTAGAGGACAGATTTCACTGGGAGAAATGCAGAGCGTCTCCTGCAGTTACACCATATCTCTGACACATACACACCACCCAGGGGCGGTCTGACAAGCACGGCCAAGTCTGACTTTGGCAGGAATCGCTGGCACAGTTTGCGCGATGTGTTGTTATTTTATCTTTTCTGCAGATTGTTAAATGTAATACTGTGCAACTGTGAAACATCAGCGCTGACTTTTATCACAAAAGTACACATCAAAGACAGAACAGCCCCCAAAGCATTTTGCATTAGTTTAAGAAAACTCAGCAGAACTGTCATCACAAGGTACAGCGACACAGCAATGGCCTTAACACAAATGCCCCTCGGCAACGAGCCTTTGATGTGGGAAGAAGAGAAAACTTTCAAAATGTCAGTTTCTGTCTGTTTGGGAATAAGGTGAACTCATCAGGAAGACGCTCCCAGCTCGTAGCTCATATCAGACTTTGACAATGACAAATCAAAGTCACGAAGCAGCTTCAGACTCTAACCTCTCCCTTTCCACTTGCACTGTACAGTAAGTCGCTGCCTGCCAACGCAGCAAACTCAACTTAAAAGTCTAAAAATTCCTCCGGCGGATCGCCAGCTGTTAACAAAAGACATCACTGGGGCTGAATCAGGCCGATAACATTTCAAGGAGAAGTATAAAAAGATCCCGAACAACATCAATATGCACAAGGGAGGATTACACATTAATATTACATATCCTAATTGTAGGTGGTGGAACAAGTCTGAGGACATTTAGCAGAACATGGACACACTGGTTCTCTCTGTTAATGCACTTGGCTCAGTAGGTCACCCATCACTGCCATCGCACCGCAGCAGATGTATCCCCAAACAATTCAAATGACAGCTGGTGTCCAACATCTACCCTGTCTGACCTGACCTTTCGCGATTTCAGTCACTCGGAGGAGGAAAAAACTTCCCTGTTGTTATACCGTTTGAAAATGAGAGGGCACAGTCTTTACCGAGTCTGACAAGTAAATCACTTTTAAGGGGCTAGAAGTGGTGAGGAAATATTTCATCATCCTGACTTATGCTTCCACATCTGACAGGCATCTGTGAGTACACATGGATGTGCATGCATAATCTATTTCACTGCAGGAGCCAAATTCCTCACATGGAAAAGTGCACTTGAGAAATGGTGCTCTGCTAATATCACCAACACTCTGTGGGCTCGTGTAGAGTCATAATAAATATGAAGTGGGGGGTCACAGAACAGGGACTTCACATTATACTGAATTACACAACAGTGGATGGAGGGTGATGGGGATAAACCCACATATGGAGCCAGTTAATTAGTAAGTTTTGTTAAGTGAGTCAGTATCCTGTGTCAGAAAGCTTTAATTTAAAAGGACACCCCAAGGATTTTAACTTGTCAAAGTCAGTGTACTACCCATTAGGAGCACAGCATATGATAGGGTCTGAAAATTATGTCAAAATTACATTTACTGTTACATTACATTTACTTTACACATCAAAGTCTGTTTGCAACAAGTTCTCCAACACGTATGACCAGATAATTCATTAGTTTCTACCCTTAAATACGCCCTACAGCACCCCTACCGTAGCGGTACTATTTTGATGTAGGTGTACATTACTTGAATATTTCCATTAAATAGAACTTTATACGTCTACTCCACTTTATTTTGAGGCCAATATTGTACTTTATACTTCAATATCTGCCAGCTTTAGTTACTTTTCAGGTCAAGATTTAACATAAAAACATGATTCATTTAAAGTGATAAGACATTTGTTTCTCTTTCATTATATTATTTTAAGGAGGTAAAATGAGTCTCTATCTTTTTACGTACTGATACTTTAAGTACTTTTGTACTTGTCTATGATTGCAGGACTTTGACTTGTAGTGGAGGAATTTCTCAGTGTGGTATTAGTACATTTAAGGGATTTTAAGGTACTCGTAAGGAATCTGAATTATTTTTCCACCACTGTAGCCGTGGCAGAAGAAGGGGGGCAGGGTAGTTTCACCTTATGTGTCCCCATTGGTAAGTCAGTCAGGTTGCATTGTGGGTAATGAAGACGACAGGTTTTAACAAGGAAGGAAAAATGTCTTTTTTTGTATTGAGTCCATTGTGAGTCAGACAATACTAAATTGATGGAATACTCTTTTACCGTAGCAGCAAGCGTCTGTTATAAACTGAGGAGCATTTAACCAGGCGGGGGGGAGGGTCTGATAAAAAAATAGAGCTGAAACAGCACATATGAAGTAAAATCTCTTTTTCTTTGATCAGATTCAAAGGAAAGAAGCAAAGAGATAATGAAAAGGAAACACACACCCAGAGCAACTGTGCGTGCATGAGTGTGTGTGTCATTAGCAAGATAGATTTAGAATTAATTTGTCTGTGTGTGTGCGTGTGTGTGTGTGTGTGCAAGTACATATGTCAGTCTGCAGGAACCAAGTAATGACAGACGAGCAACAACAGGCACAAAAGCCCCTCAGGCAGGGAAGCAAAGGAGCAGCTGGTGTGGTGGAAGTTGAAGCATAAACACTATGAACTCAATTTAAATAGTAAGACAGACTCAGTTTCCAGGAACACGCTGATAGTTTGTTCTTTGATGAATTAGAGGACGGAGCTTATAATCAACTTGTACATTTACAGAGAAGCAGTAAGGAGTGAGTAACACTGCAGCGTCCTGATGACGCTTTCTGATTTAAGTGTTTCGGCTTCTCTGTTAGAATAAATGGTATATGAATCGCTGTGGAGGGGGTATGTGGAGAAAAGTGCATTGCAGTAATCAACTCTGGGACAAACAATTGCCTTAATAAAGTTTTCTAGGTCAGCAAAACAGGAAACGTCTTTATTGTGAGGAGAGAGCGAGCTATCTAGGGTGAAAAATGTTTTGGATATCGACGTGACTGTCAGAGGAGTCTGGATCAAAGAGGTTTGAAACAGCCTTCCTGTGGGGTAAATGTGCAGCTGCTGACAATTAAAGGATTGGAAAGAAAAGCTAATTTTAGAGGTAAAATGAAAATTTCAGCTTGCCTGTAGTGAAGGAAAGAATATTGCTTCACAGCCATTTTTAATGTGTAAAACAGAGGCTTCAAGCTTTCTAAAACTGCTTTCATCACAGTTTTTATCAATATAAATGTGTTGCTGCATCACGACTGGGAGATAAATCGGCCCTATCAAAGACATATCGGTATCTGGAGCTATTGGCATATATGTTTTCCAATATTAAAAACTGTTTTACAGGACATCTCCTGCAGAAAACAATGCAGGAATGGCCGTAGCTATTCATTTTATTATGATTTATTCTTCATTAAATGCAATTGAATGATACTGAACATACAGGACTGATTTTTTACTTTTTTTTCAAATTTTCTAATCTTTAGAACTGGTTGACAATATATCACATTGTATATTTACTGAATAACAGACATTTGTTTGATAAAAATTATTTGTTTAAGCAAGAAGCCCTCTGAGTACGTTTGCAGGGTCATATCAGTACAATTAGTGCACAATCCTCACGGAAAAAAGTCTAAACTCCATCTCATTCCAGCTCCGCTCTGAACTACAGCGGCCTTCATATCAGTAATCAGTGAATTTTTCCCCTCTGAAATCACTACTGGTCTCCGAAATCCCATATTGGTTGGCCTCTAGCGAGAATATATGAGAACAGGGGTGGAAAGTATGTAGCACAAGCCAGTGCTTAAGAATTTAACTGCTTTGTTGTGATCAAGAACCAAAAACATAAAGCTGAGGCCCGACTACCAATTTACCACAATCTGTTAGGAAACTCACTGAATGGAAACCTGCTGTGATGAAAAATGCACCTTTGCAAGATATTAGTAACAACTAAATCATTACAGTATTCAACATCAAGGAAAGTTTGCACAAGCAAGAAGTCAAAAAGCTCAGTTTATGAATTGAATTATTTACAGAGTATTAAGTAAAAAGGTGCGGCGGCGGCGGCTG
>CAFUXE010000823.1:1446500-1460913 GCA_903364295.1 Serranus cabrilla | reverse complement strand
ATACACACTTACAGTACGCTTTCTAATTTATAAACAGCTACAGGGAAGTGTCTGCTGGGGAAATGAAAACACTTCTGTTATGCATTGAAATATGGTAATGATGTCTGTGCATTTCTATCATCCCTCATAAAGAAAGGTTTACAATGAGACATCTGAAGGGGGCGACACATTTTACTGTTGGGCTATTTCCATGACTGATACTCCCCTGGGACTTGTAAGCACTAAATATACCAACAAGGCTGATACTGTGGCTAATGCACCTTGGATTATAAAGATAAGAAGCACATTCAAATCTAATATTTTTCAGTTCCACTAAAACATATTCTTTATCTTGATTAAGAGCAGCTGGATCCGCTCACACAATTCTGCTTTTTAAAAAAATGATAAAATAAAAACACCCTCACCTTCTTCTTTCTGTCCATTAACGTGATTAAACATGGTGCCATTCAAGGTTCAACAAAATGCCTGAGTTGTGTTTCTTTTCAAGTAAGGTTTTCCTTTTCAGTTGATTTAATTAAAAAAGAAAACAAAGTGTCTGATACATGAAGGCTTTCTGGCAACATACAGTACGTCGACCCTGCAGAAAGTGGCACCATTCATTCTGTGGCTGTTCAACAAAGACACAAGTGCTGAAGCGCAGGGAGAACTGTAAGTAATGCAACAATGCTCTGAGGCAAGGTCATAAAACTGTCTAAGTGTTGGGCCATCTCAGGAGAGGCTGACAATCTATATTCATCCTCTGAGCCCTGTGAGGAGTTCCTAAATCTTATCAAAATGTATAATGAACTGTTAATGTGGTCCCAAAGGATGCTGATCCGTCTACAGCACAAAAAACTCCACTGCCATTCATGCATTCACAAGGATGTTTTGGTGTTAAAACCCTCCAGAGACGTGGAACATTACATGTGTTTACTTTGGAATGAAGAATGATATGATGGGAAATAAATAGGATTTAATTGGATAATTACACTTTCCACACTACACAGAAACTGATCATCTAGCACTTGATTTTGTCAAAAAAAAGAACAGAATTTTCTAACCTGCAACTTTCTGCTAAATTTTTTGACTACCAAATCTTTTTGTGACATCAAAAAAAGTTGTAAAGGCATGTTAATGTGACTGCTGACCCCTCACACACCAAGAGTAAAAGAAGAAGAAACGTGTTACAACATTACCTGTATCTCTCTTGCATGGTATATGATAATCAGCCCCAGGAGAATGATTGTAGAAAGGCTTATCAGGCATTTTAGAGCTAATGAATACAGGGACTCCTGGAAAAGAGCAACAACACTAAAGCCAAACAACACACAACAGCACGACACAAATATCACTTTCTTATGGTGCTTAGTTACGTGTATGACAAAAATCTGGGGGGAAAAAGCATGCAAGAAGGGCTGAGTGATATGGAAAAAATCTAATATCACAATATTTTTAGCCAGGTGTCTCCATATTGGAATTGCAACTATTAGTGCTTTCACAAAATCAGCCTTAATGTGGACATAATACATGTCTGATAAGTTCAGAAAATGACATTACTTTACTGTTATGCAGCCTTAAAAACCAGGAACATTTCTGCTTTATTATGATATGCTGACTAGTATTGGTTTTGGATTTGATTAAATATCTGTTGCCCAGCCCTGCATGCAAGTAATAACTCAGCTTCTTAAAGTGTACTGCAACACATTCTTACATGTGGCATGTTTCTGTACTATTGGGGTTCATGGCTGGATAGCAGTGGGCCTCTTGGCCTGCATGTGACAATGTGACTACACGGGACACTTTGCAGTGAGCCCAGACTTCTTATTCAAAGTGGCTGCTTTTCTCTTAAAAAAACACTTCTGTCATAAGTTTTTTCCATCATTTCCTCGCTCTATCAGTCACACGCTGCTAAATTAACTCTGAAGCTGCATGTGTAAATACGCACCTTTCCATAGGCTCCCCATGAGAGTTCAGTCTCTATAACCATAACAACGATCCCAAACATCCCAAAGATTAAAGCATAGTCGCTGAGCCGCTTCCTTTTCTCAAACAAGGCCCTCCTGTGCCCGAGCTTTTCCCCAATGTTCTGGTTCTTCTTTTTCCCCGATTTGCCGCCGCTGTGGCTGCAGCCTCCCCCTCCGTCTCCCGATGCGTAAGGCATCAGTGTGGTGGAATTATTCTCCGGCTTGGATACTAAAGTGTCCGACGCATCTGCGGCTGAGATGGGCTGCAAAGGCTGGGACTCGGAATCAAACTCGTGTATGTTTCTGCGGGACGAGCTCAAGTTGCTCAGCGGCCGCATTACGCCGCCGTTGTATCTGCAGCTGCTCATGGCTATTTCATTGTAGGAGTTACTGTCTTTGTGGCTGCTGCCCAGGCTGCCCCGCTGCCGATCGCGGCAATGCTGCTGCTGATGGTGAGGATGATGATGCCTGGATGAACTACCATGACTAGAGGGTGTGAACTCGCAGACGCTGTACTGGCAACCTTGCTTCGAAGACGTTTCCGAAGGTGTCCTTAAAGTTCCCACAGTGGTCGGCGACGTCCCGCGAAAGACGAGGCTTTTTCTCGCATCACAGGTGCAGTTATTGCAGGTGCAGCATTGGTCGTGCTGCTTGCCGAGCCGATCCTCCCGCCCGCAGTAGTGCTGGTACTTACAGTGCTGGAACTGCTGCTCTGGAAAGAAATCGTTCTGCAGCTGCAATGGGGTTTCCATGTCAGTGCTGCCGTTTAAAGCAGCAGTCGGGTACCACAGAGCACCCGACGAAGGGCGTTATGGTACTTACGGGAGGACAGAGCCGCTGCATGAATAGACCCATTTCGGCTCCGGTAGAATGTGAGCGGAGCCTCCGATTGGGCAGGGGGGACCAAAACAACTGTCTCGACGTCATGAAAAGGTTGCAACCATGAGATGTGAAGCCCAGCCTTATTTCATCAGGATCAACAGAAACTGGAAAGAATTACTGCTTTGTTTTTTTCTCACATCTACGTGCACTTTTACACCTGTACAAATATCTGAACTTTTGATAAAAATGCGCAACTTTTTCTTCCTGAAACCACAGCCAAAACAAAACATATTAATCATATAAAAACGTATATAATACGCATATTTTCTCATGTTTATTGCTGGTAAATGTCACTCTATAAACACACACCTCTGAGACACTTCCATCCACATAGATGTAATTTAGCTTTTACACACAGCAGCCATCAGCCAGGCCTGTTCATAAATTCCTAACTGATTCCCATTTATTGACTTCATAGGAAACACACGTAGCTCGATGTCACCTCTGATTTACACGGTGCTGCTTCCATTCAGCCCATTGGCCGGTGACCATGTGATCGTGCAGGCCTGTAGCACCTATATGGCCAGGGCTCGTGTCTGCAGCCACAGATTGATGTGACCGCTGGTGGCTGCGTTATTAATGGAGTAGAAGAGTTATATCACCCCGAGGAAATACAGCCAACTGCCCGAGATTGAGCAGCTGTGGAGGCATAAAGCAAAAGCTGAAACCCAATCATCCACACGTCTTGGCGTATGCAGCAGCAACAAATTTAGTCTTAGGGCTGTTAGGCTATGTTGGAGTTATGTTTTTGTATTTGTGGTGGGATTATAGTCAGAGCTGCGCAGTTTGCTCACAAGGCTTCAGTTGCATTGGAGTCGTAAAGTTGTCTCTCTCTGTATCCATGGAACCAGAAAACAGCAATAAAGAGTCTGCAAAGTTGGAGTTCAAACACATTTCGTATTATATTATGCATTTGTTCACATGCTTTTTTTTAAAAACAGGAGTTATAAAAGTGTCGCTGTCCACAGTGCTGAAAGTCAGTCCATCAGGAACTAACTTTCAGCACCGTGGACAGCTCCACTCGCTCATTGATCACTACCAACCCTTTAATAAAACAAGCCCTCTGCACAGGATCGCAATGCGCACTTACTCCTGATTGGCTGGGTCGACACACCACGTGACACCCCCCTACCTTCCCAGCTTTTCCTTCTCAGTGTGTGGAGTCCAGTGAATGAACAGAGTCTGCACACATTCAAGCCATATATCGGACACAGTATCCTGCTTTAACCTGACGACATGTTGTTATTGTGTGTGACACGGAGAGGAAAGGACGCTGGACAGCTGTTATATGAATGTCATCTTTATGTTTTTTCATGGAAGCATGCACCTCACTTGTGTCGTTATTTTTTCAGTTATCTTGGTTACATTTAATTAATATAAGTCTCCGTTTTCTCAAATGGAGATACCATGCTATCTATCTATCAAAGGGGAAATATTTTTCCTTTCCAACATGAACATACGTTAATGTAAAATTATAGGGCTAATTAACAATAAAAATAAAAGAAAAACATAATTTTAAATAAAAGAAAATAATAGAAAAAATTAAAAATGTAAAATTATTGTTCCATAAAACAACACAATAATCCAATTATGACAATAATAATAACAATACAAAAGCAATGACCCCAATACTATTAATAATAAAATTATTGCAAGGCCATTTTGGTGAAGCTCATTTAAAATTGGGTAATTGTGATAATTTCTGATTACAAACTTTAATATTCTTAAATAAAAAAAATATAATATGTGCTAAAAATTTAAATATATATTTAAAAATAAGTAAAATAAAAGTAAGTAGTGGGAAAAATAAAAAAAGATAATATATAAGATAGATAATAATATAAAGATAATATTTAATAGAATTATTTATACACACAACATTGAAAGTCTTGTTCAGGGAGATCTGACATGAGCCTTCTTAATAACTCATTAAGCCCAGTGTGAGTCCTGAAGGACAGTTATTCATTCAGTCAGAGATTTATGATCAAGGCACTATAATTAGTAGAAGTGCATTCATATTAGTCATACACATATTATTCATTCATGTTCTGTGTTATTTTCTGTGGAACTGGTTATTACTCCCCCTACTGGTGGAAATGATTCTTGGGACTGAAATGCCACACAAGAAAAAACAAACATAATCCAATAAAATAAAATGCTGCCTCCCAAAGGAATATTTTATTTATTCATCTACAAACGGACATTTTGCTCTTCAAAGGACAAAACCGCATGAACTGCACATGGACAGCAGACATGTATTTAGATCAAGAAAGGCCTCAAACGTCCACAGTTTAAAAATGTTTAAGTGTAATATAGGTATTTAAATGTATAAGTGTTTAAATATAGAGAAATACTGAGACTCAAATGGAAGCAAACATTGTGATACACATTCGCATTTCATAGTTTTCACTCTGTTTACTATTCATTATCTCCTGCAGACAGATATTAGCTGCCTCTGTGTTTATAATCTCATCTCTATTCATTCCCATCGACTAGAAATGTCACACAGATCAAGTGTGCCTTTTAAATCCTGCAGATAAAAACATTTGTTGGGCTCATGAATAAAAAGTTTGTTGTACCCTTCTGATGTACCTAGAAAAGAAAAAAAAAAACATAAAGCTGCTCCACACAAGCACAGACTCAGCACCACTTTACTCTCACCCTCCGTGTGTTTACCTACTGGACTGTGTTTTGATCATTCTGACAAGTAGGTAGAAAAATGTGGAGTGAGGCGAGCGGCAAAGAGAGCTGCCTGCTTAGGTTGACAGAAACAGCCTCTCAGATGCTCAGAAGTCTTTTTTTGACCAGTTTCCTCTGGGTGAAGGTACTGGTCCATTAAAACCAACAACATCAAGAACACCCTTGACCTCAAAACCTTCTGAGAGTCTTTATACTGCAGGACTCCTCTCTAAAAACATACTTTCCAGACTGTGTTTCACATGCATTTTCCTTCACATTCATGTACTAGGAGTGGGCACATAACACTCAACACAATACAATAATAGGCTATCCAAATATCTAAACTGACAAAGGGTTTTATAACATCTAATTTTGGGCAATTTTCTGAGTCACAGGTCTCTTTTTGCTTGCAAAGCTAAATCTAAACTCTGTGTCACATTGTCTGAATGCACACCGCTGCAGAACATGATACATTTTAAAGACTCTTATGTCTCTTAACAGCATATGAGAGACAATCTTACACCTATGCCTCAGATGTACTGACATCAATATGTGCTCTAATATCAATATGTCTTTACACCAGTGTCACCATGACACATTCTTGTATATTTATTATTAGAAGAAACTTTGGCTGTCCGAAGAACATTGATCGCTTTTAAATTCCCACGATGGTATGCTGAGAAATTGCTTTTGTTTTGTTATTGTTATGCGCAGGTTTCATTTTGCTACAGGATTTCTTTTTAATAACGTCAAGGCCTCGGGTGACTGTGACGGCGCAGAGGAGAAAGATCAGATCCATGATTGAGATCAGGAATCTAAATGATGCTAAATGATGCTACTGTGTAACAACAGACGGAGAAACTGTGTGGTTTGGAAGTTTAGTCAGCTGGACTCCACTTGGCCATTTGTTTATGTTGACAGCATTTTTATGTTTGTATAACTTTGCTGAAATCCATCTACAGATGTTCTTTTGTAATGTTTTTCTGGCATCATAAATTAGTGAAGTTTATTAACTCTGCCAAGAGAGTTGTTGTGTTTTTGATCTATTTCGGTGAGTTTGTCCTCTTTAGAAAATCCCAGAACCAAATGAATTTGTGTGCTAATGAACACATATGGGAAAAAACTGATGAGGTACAAGTTGACCATGAGGAATAAGGCATAAATTAATAAGTTAGCTGAGCTGTGCTATCTTTGTTTTGGTGTGGACCTTCCTGACCTTCCTAGAGTTTGGCCTCATGGCCTGAATTAAATTAAGAGCCCATCTTGATTGCTGCTGTCAGACAAAACTGCAGTCGACTCTCAAGGTTCTATAGATCAAAAATGCTGATAACAAGGCCAGAAGGCAAGCTTTTATATCGTAGAACTCTAGCCCTTGAGGAAAATGCTATTTTTGGGCTCCAATCATTTATTTTCAAGAAACTGCACTTTGATTTTTGGAGTCAAAGTTAAAAGTTTTTGCTCGCAGACACTGCAGGTCTCATTTGAGTTTAGTGACTTCAATCTTATTAAATTTTAATGGCCACATAGTTGTTTGAGAGTTTTAAAGTTCTACAGACAAATATCCCCACTAAGTACTTGAAAATAAATTATTAAAACAGAGAAAATGTTCATGTTTTGCTTCACTAAAAGAAGGTTAAAAAGGATTTTTCGCTGCATATGTTCATATCAAAGCTGTGTTTTGTGTGTTTAGTGTTTCTGTGGTTCAATTTTCTAATATGTTTTTTATTGCTGTATATTATGTTTTTATAGCTGTGGTTGTTAAAATCCTATTAACATAAATTGATGTTTATCACTTTCATTTTCTGGCACTTATCTGTTTTGGTGGCAGCAGACTAAAAAAGGTAGTCCAAACATCCCACTCCTCAGCAGCAGTTTTCAGCTAATCCTGGGTGATCACGACTTTTCCCAAACCAGACGATAAACAATCTCACCAGCGTGTTCTGCATCGACTCCAGGCTGTTTAACCATTTGGATGTGCCCAGAAAACCTCCACAGGAAGGAACCCAGGAGGCATCCTGATGAGATGCAGCGGCTCTACGCTGAGCTCCCTTCAGATGTCTGAGACACACAGTTCCTATGGGTGAGCCCAGCCGCCCCTTACAGAAGCTTGTATCAAAAGCTTGTGACCGTAGGTGATGGCTGGAATGTAGATGGACTAGAAAACCGTAAACTTTGCCTGCCTTCCCTCCCTTCTCACTTCATGCTACAACGCCTGCATAGCAAATGCTGCACCAATTAGTGCAATTTTACCCTCAATCGTGAACGAAACTCCAAGATACTTGAACCTGTTCACTTGACTTCACTCACTCCCAACTCAGAGGGAGCAATTCAGTCTTCTGCCAGACATGAAGGCCTCAGACTTCGTGCTGGAGGTCGTGGTATGATGAAGAGAACATGACCACATCATCTGCAAAGGGCACAGAAGCAGTTCTGAGGTCCCCCAAAAGATTGACACTCTGGGCCTGGAGATCCTTTCCATGAAGTTAATGATGATAATGATATATTTGAGTGGCCACCCCAGAGCCATACCATTATCCTATATGATTGGTTACATGCCCAGTCAGAGGTGGGGCTTTATGCTTGTTTTTATTTTGTATATTTACTTTATACTTTGACTGTATTTCTGAATGTGTGTTGTTTTTTCTTTTGTTTGTAGCGTACCTTTGAGAGCACAATTTGTTTTAGAGGACTTGCGAAAAGTCGATAAAAGTAGGCAAGCTTCATATTACATTTCTGGTGCCACTCCGTTATACTGTGCTTGGGAGGTGTTTATCGCTTTAATTAAAATTTTAAACACAGAAAAGTAAGAATCTGTAAGATACTGTAAAGTTAGAAATTGAAGTATATTTGAGTTGACAGAAACGGTAAATTATTGCTTTCCAATGTGCATTTGTACTCAGTACCACCTGGGCTGCCACAATCAAAACACGTCACGGCTCAGGTTGCCATTATTATTATGACAGACACCAACCGTTAGAGTCAGAAGGTCGTCTATGCCTCTCTATTAAACATACCATATAATTATTGATGAATATCATATATTACCATTATAAAACTATGAGGGTTTAATATCAGGGATGAGCAAATAAGACATTTTCAACACAAGTGAGCACTCAGTGTCCATACAAATGCAAATAAAACTCTGTTTGCATAAATTTTGTCAAAAATAACTTGTAGAAAAAAAGCAGATGTCTCTTTGGGACGGTTTTATTCTGCACTCAGATTTCCATGGAGCCTAAAGTGCTCATTATTTGTGTGGAGTGACACTAAGCAGCTCCAACAAGTTAGCTGAGGGTATATCAATTATTTTACAGATGTCCTTGCAGCTCAGTTACCTAAAATATTTTAACCTTGGCTCAACTTAATAAAAAAAGTGTCATGACTGTGCAAAAGTTGGACAAAGTAAACTTCATAGATTATTTCCTTATTCTGATACAACCTCATGATAAAATGCATTAGTGTGCTTTCACATTGTCTTGTCATGCTTTATATGTTCTGTTACAGTAACTGTGATTCAAAGTGTCCTGACTGATAACAACAGGAAGGATTTCTGGCTGCCAGCACTCACATGGAGAGCTGATTCATTATTAAACCTGAATAAATCTATTTTCTGCACCGTATCAGAGAGCAGCTCACT
The DNA here is from genome assembly GCA_903364295.1 of Serranus cabrilla. Taxonomy (NCBI): domain Eukaryota; kingdom Metazoa; phylum Chordata; class Actinopteri; order Perciformes; family Serranidae; genus Serranus; species Serranus cabrilla. Next base: position 1,451,772 of record CAFUXE010000823.1, on the reverse strand, counting down.
AATCATGCACACAACATCACTCATGTTCTAACCTCATTTACTCTGAATTACTGATTACTTAACTATTAAAATCTGGAAAACATTGCAGAACATGACATAAAACAGAACAACATCAGAAACAACATAGAAACACACAGACTTACGTTCAGGAGTCTTTTGTTCTGGTGCATGCTGGGAGTTTTTCCCCCCTCAGGCCTACTTTTGGATGCAACAATACAAACTGCTTATTCCAGCTGGACTATGAGGCTCAAAGCAGTGAGGCTCAAGGACAGCAGCTGTTTGTTTAGCATAGACACAATACCAAATCATTTAAAATACTGAATATATAAAAACTAGTGGAAGAAATTGCAAAAACGTGAGCATATTTAAACTTAAAGGACAATTAAACACACTGATCAATTCAAACTGAAGTTCACATGGCAGCGCTAACAAAGAAGCAACAGGAAGGTTTAAATAGACAGAGGCCAGTCTAAACAGACACACAGGGGGCAGGAATACAGAATCAACACTATACAACAAACCCACCATACAAAAAATAGTGATTCAAATGACCAAAGAGTTTGTCAAATACATTTAACCGTGAAACAAAGTAGGCTAAACTTTAAAGTCCCCAAATGATTAGATTTAAAATGAACCCTAAAGTTGGACTCCCCTCAGTCACTCCCAGTTGGTCTCTTCCATTTCCTGCTGTCTCTGTATAAGAAGCCATTTTAACTGGTGCTGCACCTTTTGGCAAGCACAGGACTCACTGAGGAATCCTCAGTGAGTCCTGTGAAAAAGAAGACAGGTTCAATATACAATGTATTAAAGCACACAGTTAAATAAGCAAATAAACTGGAACATTGTTTGTGTGTTATCTGTGTCAAAAAGGAAGAAAAGTCAGCCGAAAAGAAATGACACTTTGATAAAACGACAAGAATAAATATGTCTGTTAGAATCATAAAACACTAAATGACGAATGGCATTCTTATGTTCTCCAGTGTACAAAACAACCACAACATCCAAACCGGGCTTGTGTTGGAGTTTGTCTCTCTCTGCAGACTTCAAAACCAACTATAATTTAATTTTCTAATGTTCTGAAATGATGAAGAAGTTGTTAAAATAAACGCTATAAATGCTAATAGTCATGATGACTGAATGGGCCCCTGGGGACGGACCTGCAGAGGCCCAGCGCCTCTCCTGAGGAGGAAGACACTCAGAGTTTATGTTGTTTAACTGCTTTTTCTTGTTTTTTTTGTCTCTCTCTATAGTTATTTTCTGTCTTTGGATGTTGTGTGTATTTTTGTGGTAATTATGAGTCTCTTTGTGGTTGTTTTGCATCTTTTCTTTGTAGTCTTGAGTCTCTTTATGTAACTTTGTAGCATTTTTTATATCATTGTAGTTGTTTTGAGCTCTCTGTGGTCTTTTTGTGTCTCTTTGTAGCCATTTTATGTTTCTTTGTGGTCACTTTGAGCCACTTCCTGGTTATTACATGCCTCTTTGATTGACATTTTACAGGTGAAGTCTAGGAGAGACCCTGACTCTTTGGGCCTGTGTAAGCCCAGTAAGTATCCACCATGACTCTGCATCTAATAACCGTCTAAGTGGTCGAACTTGTCAGCCCCATAAAGAATATTTGCCTCTTTGTGTTGCAGTCTTTTAGCCTCTATGATTTTGGAAGCAAAGTCACGGTGTGCTTCATAATCAAGATGTAAAAAAAGACAAATGCAGGACTGATTACTTAAAACAAACACCATAGATACATTTTTTAGTCAAAGTTGGACTTCCAAGTTACAGAAGCAAAGAAGCAGAAGATTGTTGCAGCCTCAGACAAAGAGGATTAAGTAAGTAAGTAAAATACATCCAACCAGAAAATATCTGAAGAAATGAATAATAGACAAGGCAGCAATAACAGGCAAACAAAACACAGAAAAAGACATGAACAAATAAAAAAACAAGAAAAAAGAAAAAAATACTCTGAATACCATTTGTAGGTTAATAAGTTTGCATTTCATCCTTTTTTTTCCACGTTTCAACAAAAATCCAATGTCACCTGCCTCCATTGTGCTGGAAATTAATTGAACATGATTTATTTAGCTTGGAGTCATATGGACACTGGATACCTGACTGGAGTGAGAAACTAGCCAGCAGCATTCTGCACCTGTTTTCACTCCAATTCCTCCTCTAATGTCCCTGATACCTGAATCCAGAGGGCTTTAAGGCGCGTCACACCTGACAGAAGAGCCATTTGTGTTGAGCTGGAGATTTACTGGCAATCTGGTTTAAATGCCACATCCAAGGGCATGATGGCACGGAATACAACATGGGATTTTGACTCTCAGGTTTCCAGTTTATTTCCATGAGCGGAGTGATATATTGCTGCTGTGCCGGTTCGTTAGTAAATTTGTCATTTGTGATATGGAGAACGGGCAACAGGCCTGCATGCATGGGCAGGAATCCACAGCCTAATTGGTCTGTCTGTCTTGTTTCTTCATACACAAATGTGTTTTATGGCCAGATGACTCTGACTGACTCGGGATAAATCATACAACGTGAGAAAATGTGTTTACTGACTGCTGTCACACTGACAAAGAGTCGAGTTACTTCAGAAAAACATATTTGATAAAACTGAATGTTATTATTAACATCAATACCTGCAAAATCCTTTCATAAAACGTACTTTGCCTTCAGCTGTACCAGTCTGTTTCCTGCCACTGGAGATTAGAAAATTGATCCATGGTGACTGGCACTTTGAGGACAAACTTGACAAGCTCTGCACGTTTTATCTTTGAGTTTTGTGTGTGTACATTTGTGTTTGCGTCTGACAAAGAGAACCTTCTCGAATTAGGGTTACCAGTGCCATCGCTCAGTGCTGTGTATCTGCCTCCTGCTTTGAGAGCAGCTAAACTGATGTGGGTTTATCCAGACGTCTGACATCAACTGCATCTTTTCTGCCTTCGCTGCTCTTTGATCTCTTCTGGTTTGTCACCCATTAGCCTGTCCCGTCATCCACCTACACACAGAAAATACCACTTCAGCAGACTCTTGCAGCTGGATGCTGTTTGGTGAAACACGAAGAGTATGTCCGTACATCTGTCAAGTCAGATAAAACCCTTTGGTTGCACCTATTCATTTTTTATTGAATTGCCAGTTTTCAACTTTTGCTGTCCTCACTCATCTCTGCAAAGAGGCAAATCCAGTCACAGCAGCCCCACACAGGTCAGGTGTTATTTTCGGTAGTTCTCCTCAAGCTGATGTACTTTCAAGTGCTCATTTTTCTGATAAGTCTGGTTTAAATTATTCATTTTAATTCTATAAAACAGGGCTCTAAGGTCATGATTTACAGCTGTAATTGACTTGCAATTGGTCGGTTGGGTGTTTGGGTAGAAAATGAATACCACCAGCTGATCACAGATCAGAGTCTGCGTCAGTGGGAGTGCAGAATCTGGCTCCAAATGACGTCAACCACACAAGATTGCAGAAGTTTTATCCAGTATATTTTGACTTTTGTACAGTTGGAGGAAGTGGAGACACATTCTTTATCCCCACTATAGTATAAACCTGAAAATGAGAATAATAGATCCCCTTTAAGTGCTTCACTGGAGTGTTTCACTTCACACAGTTCTCCCCCTGGAAAACTTAAAAATACAGTCTTACTGCATCTCTAATTGGAGAAATTGCTTCCTCTGATCGCCCTGACTATCAGGAGTGCCAAAGAAGATTTGCTGCATTCATGTGGCTTTCATAGCTCAGCTTGTACATTTCAAACGTCTTGATTCCTGTCTTGTAGGGCACACTGGCTGCTTCTGGAAAAAAATCAACAGAGGGGAGTTTTAAAAAGCACCAGTTGGTATGAGTCACCCTGCTCGGACTGCGGTTCACACTCAGATAATGAGAATATAGTGAGTGTGTGCGTCTGAACCTGAAAAGCTTCTTGTAAAGTGAACCTGTGAGCCATTCATTATTCATCGTGATCAAGCGTTGCCATGACTCTCTGTCTACTTGGGAGGACCTTACGAGTTTGGCACAACTCCTTGTGAGTGTCTGTTTCTGCTGCCAAGTGTTGGTGTGATGGCTTGAGAAAAAAGAGTCTCACAGATGGATGCAGTGTTTATAAGAGGCACAGTTCACCCTAAAATCAAAAATATTATTTTGTGCTATATAGCATTCTAGATAGTTTCCGTGTGAGTTCGCTGTGAGTGTTGGAGATCTCTGCGGTAGAGATGTTTTCTTTCCTCTTCTAGGACCTTTTATGTAGGAACTATAGGAAATAGTCACGTTAGGTTAAAGGAAAATGTGTTTATTTGATTTTAGGGTGAACTGTCCATTTAAGGGACACATGCTGGGAACACCAACTGAGCTACTGCCACCTCATGGCAGATTCAAGGTCAATGCAGAGACTTGGAGTGGCCGAGGGATAACTAATGTGTTTATTATGGAACATGTATCAACATTTACTCAGGTACAGTTTTGAGGTACCTGTACTTTACTTGAATATTTCCATTTTATGTTATTTTATACTTCAGCTTTAGGTCACGATTTAACATAAAAAAACATGATAAATTTAAAGTGATTAGAAGCCTTTTTTCTTTAATTAAACCTCATAACAGTGTATTTAGTTCAAATTAGCAGTTAAACGCTGCTTACATGAATGCATCAATAATAATAATAATAATACAGCAACATATTTGGAATATTTATAACAATCTACCCATTCTGCATAATGACTACTCTTATTTTTGATAATTTAAGTACTTTTTGATGCTGATACTTTTGTTCTTTTACTGAAGTAAGTTTTGAATGCAGCACATTTACTTGTAGTGGAGTCATTTCAAAGTGTGGTATCATTACTACTTAATGTAAAGGATCTGAATACTTCTTCCACCACTGAACTTTTCTAAGGTGTAAGTTTTATTAGACTGTGTTGGATGTGAATATAATTACTGCCTTAAATAAAAAGTTTGCAGACACTGAGGAAAAACTTTAACCGCTTGGATAACAGTAAATGCCATTTTGATAATTGTAATGGAAAAATGAATAACACACTGTAAAAAGTGTATTTAGGCCCTAGTTGAAGCAAGGTACAAATTTACATAAAGCCAAAGTACATTTCTCATGCTTTGACTACAAAGGAAATATGTGGTTTCAAGCAACTTAAAAATGCTTGACTTAACACCAAAGTGATTTATTACTTTGACCCAAAGATCAAAATTAAGTTCTTCCCCTGCCCATGGTGTGACGCATTTAAATGTGCGCCAAGTGTGTGACGTATTATCTCCACGCCCGCTGAAAC
>CAFUXE010000823.1:1435238-1445659 GCA_903364295.1 Serranus cabrilla | reverse complement strand
TTACTTTAATCTGACTAAAAATATAAGTTGGCTTCAATATAAAATTAAAAGTTGAAAACACTTAATTTATTAGTTGTTACCAATTGAAACACTTTTTTAAGTTGGTTCAACTAAATTCTTTTTACAGTGCAGCTCACATGAGAATGCAGAAGTGACATTTAGTATTTGTCTTGTCTGTCTCCAGGAAAAAAAAGTTATCAAAGAGTTTAGCAGAATTACTTCGGTAAAGGCTCTCTCCAGTGATTAAAGCAACGACAAAAAAACTTACATTTTGTTGATTTTGGCGGCCCCCATGGACATGTTATGTTGCTCTTAAGCTGAATGTTGTCCCTGTAAATGAATGGAAAGCCTGAAATCCAATCATGTGATCTGCTGGGAGAGAAAATAAAGAATCATCCTGTACACTTGCGTTTATTTGTACAACCAAACATGTCGAGTCAAATTTAAATTTTTGTTACTTTGACCGAACGTGCCGGGTTAGAGTGACCCTGTGCTCCATCTCTCAGTAGGGTTTTAGAAAACTAATTTGGCTTATATTTAACAGGGTGTTTTTTTTAGTGTGAAAACATTTTCTGTCGAACAATTGACCTATTGCATATCCTGTGGAATGCAACGTGGCATGCATTCTTTTCAAATTAATTGCTGACCCATGACGGCTTTCTAAACGTCTCAAAGTTCCTTTCTCAACTTTCCTAAGGTTAGGAAAAACAACAACAGGGTTTGGACCATCCACCACCTGCACCACCCACTTACACCTCATCGTCTGTAGTTTACTAATCGTAGTAAACATAAGCTATCACTCGACCAAAGAAGGCCTTGCTTGACTGTTTGTGAATTTATTTTTCTTCTAAAGAGTAAAAATGCTTTGAAATGCTAAGAAGGCTTTGGAAAGCCACATAGTTTAGGTTTAAAGTCAGCGATCTTCACTGTGTCCTCCACACGCTGCTGCAGTCACTGGTTGATAAGAAGCTTTAAAAATAAGAAAACACACACATCTCTGTGTTTTCCTCGCAGCGTGTGGCCTGACAAATAAACTCCAAGCTGCTCAAAATAACTTCTATCCAACAATAAAGTTGATGATGTTCAGCTGACATGCAGTCGAACAGCTGGTCTTTGTGTGTGTTGTCGTGAGAGATCCAGACTTTCAGGAGGTGCAGTGTGAGGAGTTTTAGTCCGGCATTAGCAGGAGGCTGAAAAACATAATTTAACTCAGCTATATAGTCTGTTTTGCCTTTCAAAAACAGGATAGTGTAAGTTGTGGTGGTTGAGGTTTTTAATGTGAGGCTACAGCTTTACAACTGAAGATTTAGCCCAGCTCTTTTGTGATCCAATTTCAGGCTTTCCCATTTCCTCTATGTTTTCAGTGGCTATAAAACCAGTCATCCTTCTCCCCTGCCTTTGGCAGGTGCAGCATATCCTCCAGTTCCCATTTATAATCAGTGTCTGGTCTCACTTTTCCCTCCTCAAACACAATGAAGCGCATCTCTATATTTCTCACTCTGATCTTGGTGCCCTAATTTCCTCTTTGTTGTTTCTCTCACTCTGACTCTGAAGTAGCAGGGTGGCACTTTTTTAAGCTCGCTCACCAGGATGTCTTTCATGTACCTTATCAGACGCCCTCAGGAATTCAACCAACCCAACACTCTGAGCATCGTTTATACAGTGAGACTGTGTCATTCTATGGTTTAATTAACTGGGGACACGTTGTAAGTTTCCGCAACGGTTCTTCCTACCATGTCGACTCCTTAAGAAAAATCATTTAATATGAACGTGAACATTTTTTACAACCTCGTTGTAGAACTGAGAAAAGCAGAGGGATTTCTTTTCCAAACCCACACAGACTTTGATGAAATTTCTCAACAAATATTTGATGGCTACTATCCTAATTGTGTCCATGATAAGCTGTCTATAATTGTCAAATCTGTTTCAGTCCCTATAATGAGCATAATCACTTCATCAGAAGAGCCACTTAAAGGGATTTTATACGTTTTAAATTCTAGTCAATAAAAGGTAAACAATAATACCTGATCGGTGGTTACTCATTGTTGTGTTTTTGTGTGGCATCAGCACTTTTCATCTGAGGATGGGTTCCTTTGTGTCTAAATTGATACAGTAAAATTTGCTCACAATGCCTCTGTTTTCCCGCAGTGTCAGCCACTTCTGCTTTTGTCAAACGGTAAATAGAGCCTCTCTGGCAGTTGCAAGAGCTTTCATCTCCTGCAGGAAACAGTCCTCCAGACAGGATTTCAGAGGTTTCAGTCTCTCAGTGCTCTGTCTAGAGTGTGTTGTCATCCGAAGCTGCTGCCTCCCACTGACAGTGCAGGACAGCCGTCACCAGCTCCTTCCTGGAGGTCAGCGGTGTGACATCTGGCAGGAGCGTCTGCCTGATGCAGAGTGATGTAGGAGGTTTCTGTTTTTAGTTTGGAGTCGGCCTGATTAGAATCTGGCTGGTGTTTTCAGCTTTCACAAGGCCTCAGATGAGAGGATGTGTCTGATCACATTGCTTTGGTGTGAGGACAGAGGATGAAGCCACCAAAGATATATTTAAGATAGTGATGTGCAGGTTTAGCTGAGGATTTCATGTATCTAAAGGAAGAGTTTGACATTTTCAGAAATTGCTTGCTTGAGGAGATCTAGAAGCCTGACAGCACTCGTCTGGCTCTGTCTAAAGCTCAAAAACCTCTAACTGCTCTAATGTTACGTCTTGTTTGTTTGGGGTCGGACTATTTCTTGGTCAGTTGTAGGTTGCAACCTCACTTAACAGCCCAGTCTCACACCCAACTGTTGGTGTTGGGAGTGAGAATGTGATGCATGAAAATCCCTGTAGCATAAAATATACTTTAACATTTGGATAATTAATTCATTCTTCCAATCTGGTTGGAAAAGCAGATGCTGTTATTTAAAAAATCCTCAAAACCCTCAAAGTTTTAAGTTGAATATGTTTGTTTTACTCAGTACAACTTTCCCAAGCTTTCAAAATGACTCTATAAAGTTCTTTGTACGTCAGCTCTTCCACGTCATTGGACAATAATCCTTGAGCAAACACAAGTCGGCAGACATCACGTTTTCTTTAAGCCTGAACATAAAGTTAATCATTTCAGCGCAGTGTCCTGCTCCAGCTAAACCAGTGATTCGAAAAGACACCAGACATGAAAACAATGGAAACTAAGACATGTTACTTCACCTTCCTGGTAGGTAATATTTTAAATTACTATGTGTGTATAAGTCTTTTTTAAATCGAATTTAATGATGATTGTTCAGAGTAAGCTCTATTAAGTAAGTATGTTAAATAAGAGGGATTCCTATCCTATATGTTGGAAAAGCAGACTTCAAACATAGAAAATGAACTGATATTATACCTTTTCATGTGCTTCATTTCTGCAGCTGGACTGTCCAGTTCTAATCGCTGTCATCTTATTCTCTGGCATTGGCGGGACATTTCAACAAGGATTTAATGTGTCTGTGATGGCTTCCCCTTCTGTTGTAAGTGGAACTAGAAAAAAAGAAATCATGGTAAAATGTCAGCAAAATGTTTTATATTTTCAGCTATGCAGTGTCGTACTTCTATGATCAGAAAGCATGATTTGTGTGTTATGCTTGTATAACTGAAATTAAAATGAGACTTACTTACATGTGATCATTTCAGTTCATTAAGGAGCTGGTGAACACAACATGCCTGCAGAGATACGGTGTCTCCTTGGAGCAGTGGCAGGTTTCTCTCATCTGGTCCTTCACTGTGTCCATTATATGCATCGGGGCGTTGCTGGGCTCGCTTGTGTCTGGCCAGCTGGTCCAAAAACTTGGCAGGTCATTGTGCATGAACAGAAAACATCAATTATAAAGCACCATAATCAAAGACAAACTGAATGAAACTTTTATCTTTGGTTTCCGACTTGTTTTTAAAAAGACGGCCTCGGGCTTTAATACAGTCTCTGTCTCCCCGTCCCACAGAAAGAAAACTCTGTTCATAGGCAATTTTGTGTTTATAACTGGAGCTGTGTTTATGGTCTTGAGCCAAACAGCCGTGTCTTTTGAGATGATCATTGTGGGACGATTTATCTATGGCCTCGGCTCAGGTAAATCAACTTGTTACATCTCCTTTATTCTTCAACTTCTTCATAGATCCATCACTCTCTGCTCCCCATTTAACCCTACAGACAATCAATTTCTATTTATACTTGTAGCTATTAGATTACTAAGTTCTCTTGGTCATTTGTCACCCAGTTATCGATTGTCATTGACTTTTCTTAAAATGTATGGTTTCCTTGTGTACGCCTGTAGGACTCAATGATGTGGCTCACGGCATGTACCTTGTTGAATGCGCCCCCAAGAGGCTGCGAGCGATGATGGGCGTGACCATCTCTACCTTCATTTCCTTGGGGAAGTTCACTGGTCAGCTGCTGGGGATCAGGTGAGGCAGCCGGCGTCATGGATACTGTGAGTCAAGTAATGGGTCAGGTGTTGGGAGGTTCAAATGACAGCTCACACGCGGGCAGAAGCCTGCATGGTGTCCTTCTGTACAGGGACGACCTGGATGACATCACAAATCTAATAAGTTGCATTTTGTTACAGTGCATTTCCTATTAAGAAATGTATATTTTTTGTTGGCTAATTCTGTGCATTGATATCAGAGACTTTGAGCTGTGGCAATGCCTCTGTTTTGATGACTAGGAATACAAAAATGGTGTTAATACTGTTATTAATGGTAGCAGTGACAGCCTGAAAACTGCAAAATTAAGGCCCAAGTTGTAAGAAACCCCTACAGCATGTGACCTTTTAAGACAAGACAAATACTTTAAAAGTGCAGTACCAAAAGTTTGCAGAATAATATTAAAGACATCAAAACTGTGATGGAACACATATGGAATTATGTAGTGTACAAAAAAGTGTTAAACAAACCAGAATATGTTTTCTATTCTTCAGAGATGGTCTCAACACATGAAGGCAAGAAACTCCTCAAATGAACTCTTAACGAGGTGCACCTGTTAATGAAAACCATTCCAGGTGAAAAACTCATGAATCTGACAGAGAGAATAACAGAAGTGTACAAAGTTGTCACCAAAACAAAAGGTGACTACTTCAAATCATCATCACCTAAAATATACAATCTATTCTTTCGCAGTTTAACAGTATTAATCAGTAATAATCTACAATGTTGCCAATATAAAAACTTGAAAAGCACTCGGAGAGCACAGACCTCCGCCAAGGCAATAGGGTCAGTTATGCATTACCAAATTGCACACTTGAAGGATTATATTGAAAACATGCATTTTGGGAGCAAACTGGCATTTAAATATTACGTCCACTAGATGGCGGCAGTTAGTGAAGGCAATATGGTCACTGACGCAATAATATAAATTCACAATATAAATTCCAGATGGTGTTCCGGATCACCGATCAACACCAAAATCTTATAATCTGTTCCTTGTCCCAATACACATGTCATCCAAAAACTTCATCCAAATCCGTGCAGTACTTTTTGAGTTATTTTGTACACAGACAGACAGACAAAAACCGGCAGAAACATAACCTCCATGGCCGAGGTAAAAATAGAGAAAAAACATTGAATGAGAACATGTGTCCAAACTTTTGACTGGCACTATAAGTGTTTATGTGCATGTCATTATGTTGCAGCCTAATAGTTGCATGGTGCTGTTGCTCTTGCAGTGAGTTGCTTGGCACACGGGAGAGGTGGCCCTGGCTGCTGGGTTACTGTGGTTTCACAGCATCACTGCAGCTGCTTGTCCTGCCCCTCCTGCCAGAGTCTCCCAGCTACCTGCTGATGTACAAAGGGGACCAAATAGCCTGTGAACAAGGTATGAGAAAGCTTTTTTCTCTCCTACAAATAAATCCTTTTTCAGGATTGTTGAACTGGTCTGTAGTGGTATTACAATATGATCTGTTGCTTTGTCGCCCTCCCCTAGCTCTGAGGAGGATATGGGGTAACAAGGACTACAGCAGGGATTTGGAGGGTCTGTTGAAGGAGAAAGAGGCCTTGCAGAACTTTCGCAGCCACTCAGTGATGGAGCTGATTCAGAGCAAAGAAGTCCGCTGGCAGTTCGTCTCCTGCATCATTATCATCTGCACAATTCCGTTATGTGGCGTCAGCAGCGTGAGTGACGTGTAATAATCCCTACACTCGCTTTTCATAAGAGTAGTAGCAGCTGTTTGGTAATGCAGAGTAGATTTAATGATCAGCATGTATGTAGAACTTTGCACATAGAATCTGTGGACTATAATGATCAAAAGTTTAATTTACACAATTTATAAAGAAACAACTGAGGCTCTGTGAAAAATTTGGGGTCAAAGGCCACTAGGTGGTGCTGTTTGTTGAAAAATAATGCGTAACTTATTTTTCCATTGGACTTTAAATGTGATCTGTATGAAACTTTGCACTTATCATGTTTGTAGTCTCATGATCACAATTTACTTAATTAATTTTGATACCCAAAAAATGTAAATGTTATACTAGAAAAAGTCATACAAAAGAAAGGATCTCAACATATTTCTGTCCGATTAACACAAAACTTGAGCCAGTTGTTTGCAGTGCCACACGGAGGCTCTGTGTGACATTTGGTGCATATTGGTCACTAGGAGGTGCTTTTACAAGTTGAAAAATGTGTGAAAGCTACTTTTTTGCACCCATCTTAGCTCGTCAGTTTGATATGCATTATTTGTTGCACGGTAGGTGATGATCAGAAACATCTGGGCTCTCTGCTCTTAACTTGTCTTAAATCGTGTCTGTTGGCCTGCAGGTTCGACTTGCCTCATTCATATCTGCCTGCAGTTTCACTTCTTATTGACTTTAGAAACTCTCCTGGGTTGCAGTTACAGCCCTGTCAGTAGGGGGTGCTGCAGCCCCCTCAGCACCCCTTACTCCCAGCATCTCTGTGCAAGGTCAGGATGTAGTATGCAGTCATACATGAAATGTATTACATGACTCTCATCGTTATGACCGCTCCCAGACTCAACTTTACATTTAAAATGCCATTTTCCAAGGTTTCCAAATCATATGGCTCTTATTCAAATACTCCTCTCCAGATCCACTTTTATGCCTCTGAAGTGTTTCTTGTGGCAGGAGTCCAACCACACCACTTACGTTACGTCACCATGGGAATGGGCCTGTGTGAGGTGTTCGCCTCTTTAACCTGTGTAAGTTCTGTTTATCTGATTCATATCTTTTTTGAATAGCCAGTGAGTTTTGAGTATCATATCTCTAGGACATTCTGACTTTGTTTTTTCCATCTTAAACCCATTCCCTCTGCTCTCACAGTTGAACCTGTCCTAATGTGTAGTTAGAGCTCCCCTCTGTGGTCCTCTGCTGTAAATGTGCCTTTTTGTTGCAGTTCCTGATTGTGGAGAAGACAGGTAAGAAAGTCCTGCTGTTCAGGGGATACGTGGGAATGGCTGCAACAATGACCCTCCTCACCATCTCTATGTTCCTACAAGTGAGTCACCACAAAACCAGACACTGTTTGTGGCATATGTCTGTATCTTCTGATGTTTAGAACAGGACAATTGATGCCTGAAAACAACTCAAACCACTCAGGAACTCGAGCAGATCTTGTCATTTTCCTCAGAATCAGGTCTCCTGGATGCCGTACTGCAGCATGGTCCTTATTTTCATCTTCATCTCTCTTTATGCCGGTGGACCAGGTACATTTATCAGTCAAATCTTTATCAAGGACTTCAATGTCTGCATTCAACAATGATTACAGCTTGATACAGTGTATAAATCTCTACTGTGTTCTTTACTCTTAGATGCTGTATCACCTCCTTTTGCATTGGAAATATTAACTTTTTCATTCAGATCAGCTTCATCCAGCGTCCTCTGCTCTCTATTCTATGTGTGCATGTTTTCGATGGGGATGTTCTTCCCTTTATTAATGGTAAGCTCATTGTCATCTTAGTCAAATTTGGCTTATTTGTGAACACATTCCAGTAGAAATATTAACTCCTGATTATTCAGGTGGAACGCATTACTCACACTGACTTAATTATTGTCCTCCAAAATGTTTCTGTTCCAGAACAAACTGCATTATTTTAGTTTTCTCATATTTGTGATCTTCTGCTCCACCTGCGCGCTCTACGTGAAATTCAACATCCCTGAGACTAAGAATCGGACTCCTCTTGAGATTGCTGTGGAGTTTCAGAAGATGCATGGCAAACTTGGAAAATCTCAGGAGGAAAAACCCAATGAACTGAAACCTGATGGGAACCAAATCGAGACAAATCGTGACCTGGTCACAACGTGTCATGAAGGAGAAGTAATGTTTTATCACACTGGGAAGTTTTAAATAGCTTACATGTAGCAGAGATACAAACGAAATACATATAGTTAAATAGTTTAATGATACAACACACAGACATCTGTTAATCGGCTACTTTTGCTGAGTCAGCCTCATAAACATGCAGTACAACATCAATAAAAGAGTTTTTACTATCTTTTTGTTTTTCTTTGAGTTTTTTTTCCCCATTGTGACATTGTTTTGTGTTTGTGTGTTCTCATTTTTAGTGATAAACTCTTATTCTTTAAGCCTGGACAGACAGGTCTGTGCTCATCTTTGTCCTTGGTTATCAGTGAGGTCTGTGTGTTTGACCTCTGGCCAAACAGAGATAAAACATTCAGCACCCAGCTGCAAAAACTTCAGCACACATTGTTTGTGTGTGCTTGTTTACTATCTTTCTATCTGTTTACTGCATTATTTGCCAAGTTGGCACTACCTTACTTTGCAGATCTTAGTGCAAAATACATGCTAATATAGAGTGAACCACCCAAAATTAAGTGTTTATTCATGGGCAGTTTATGAGAAAATGGTTTTGCCTCTTTTTCCCCCTTTTTTTGTCTTCCTTTGCATTTATTACACAATCATCAATTTAATATTTATTCATTATTATAACATTCTTCTGTACATAAACTTTTCTCATTAAATATTACCTATCCTGAGTCATCACACACATCACAAACTACTTTACTAACTAACTAGACGTCAAAATAAAAGCCCTCTGATTGTTTTTAGTGGGCATATGTATGCAAGTCCACACCTCTCTGTGATTTTGTATCTTTTTACACATTATACATCTTTTTGTGTGTGTTTTGTGTCTGTTTGTGATCTTTTAGCGGTCATTTTTTGTCTCTTTTTGTAATCATTTCTATATTAGTGATCATTTTGTGTCTTTTTGTGGTTGATGTTGCCTCTGAAGTGTGACATTGTGCAGGCGAAAGTCAGTGGGCCCCTCCTACTACAGCCATTCAGTAATCCATCCATGTGATAATGCATCATTGCATTACCAATGAATCCTTTATTATAATGTATTATAATTTAGTGTTGATTAATACATGCTATAAAGAAAAAGGGTTCAGCCTTGTTTGTCTTGTTCTGGTCTTCACTTGAATCTGTCAGCAATATGTAGTGGAGTTAAAAGTACATTTATGTGATGAAGTTGAAGAGAAATATAAAGTATTACAAGTTTCAATACTCAAGTAAAGTGCAACCAGGACTATTTTAATCATTCACTAAATCGACTGCAGTACTTGGCTTGGTGCCCTTAATTACATCCAACCTCTGCCTGCATGTACTCTGTTGCGGACAATAACCCCGTACCTATGCAGGGCAGCGTTTACTGAGGCTAACAACAAAAGAAAAGGGCAAATATCTGAGGTGTTTTCTTTGGTGACACCGTTTAGGGTCACGGTGAGGACTGACAGTCATCGGGGAAACTCCTCTGCACATCGCGTGCAGCCCCGGTGCATGTGTGTACCTCTGATAACACAATCTACACGTTCAAAGCTAAAAGAAATGCTGAAGGCGAGACGAAGCATGCGCAGGCCGCCAGCCGTGTACATCAGCAACAAGCAAAAAGCCGCAGGAGGAGCTTCAGCCTACGTGCGAATTAGAGAAAAACACGCACGGCCACGCCTGCAATATTTGGGAAAATGATATTTAAATGCCTCTCCAATGACTGGCTGCGAAAAAAGTGCTGAGTGGCAGACAGACGGAGGGTTGCGTGTGAATATAACTGACAGGAGTTGAACATCAGCAGGCTTTACGTTTTATGGACGCAATGGCCACAGAAGCCAGCATCTCCTCTGATGAGCCCAGGGTGAAGAGAGGCTATGACCAAATGTGAGTCCACTTTATTTAGTATGACATACACACACATACTCTTAAGTAACTACAGCACTAATGGTTTTAATGTCATTTCAACTTTGTGGAAAAAAATATTGAAAGACGCTCTTAAAAAAGGTTTTGGAAATTTCTTGTATTTATTTCTGCATTATTAACAAGGTTTTTCCACACATCACAAATGCTTTTTGACCCTCTTAACCTGCTTCTATCCTCTGAAGGTTTGTATCCCATCACTAAATATTTTTAATCAGCAGTTACTGAAACTGGTCGATTCTGCAGAAAGCGCTCCTG
>CAFUXE010000823.1:1367942-1433530 GCA_903364295.1 Serranus cabrilla | reverse complement strand
CTTTTTGTAAAACAGTACAGAAATGTTTGTTGAACTTTAGCTTGTTTTATTCCAAATACTGACCTGTGTTGTGGTGTTTGTCCTCCACAGAGACCACATTGATACCTATTACCCCAACAAGTTCATTCAGAGAGATGACACGGAGCGTTTCTACATCCTGAACACTCTCTTCAATCTGTCAGGTACAAGATTTACCAGTCAAGTCTTTGTCCAGTCAATAGCCTTTCCTGTCTGCCTTAACTCCAATCAGCATAGTACAGTACAGTTCTTTTCCATTTGTTGAACCAGGATGGTTGGTTTTTGGTACAGTAGTCGTATAGAACAGAACAGTGTAGGTTGATAAACCTTGAAGAAAAGAGAAACATCATAATGAGAATTAAATAATTAATCAATCAATGCAGTCAATAACTTAAATCTCTCCAGTCAAAATTCAAACTAAGCAATTAACATTATTAAAGACAAATCATACTTAAACCGAATCTAACTGATTTGATCACTTTATTAATTTTAGCAATTTCTTGAAAAGTCAAACCTGCCATCTTAACTTCTTTTTAAATATATTCATTGTACTACAATGTTTAAATTAGTATGTACACTCTTTAACAGGTTTATGAATTTTCTTAATGTATTTAATTTATGTATTTTAACATCTATGAAATTCCTTTTAATCCCATTTAAACAAATCTGATTTAAATCTTCAACAAATTATTCCTACCAATGATTTTAAATATAATCAAATCTTTCCAAACAAACAAACTTAATTTTACAAAATCTTTTCAACTGAAATCTGTCATTTTAAATGTATCATTAAATGTAACTAACTTAAGCCACAACTCAAACTACCTTATGGATACATTTCTACCTCACAAACTATAAAAATTACCTGCAGTAAGAAATGAATAAATCTCTACAGGAATGTTACATTTTTAACCAAATTAATCAAAAATACATACCAGTGGCGTCTCTGTAGTCACCTAAGCATTGACTGTGCCTCTCTCATGCTTGTCTCCTTCACTGAGAAGGACAAAGGAAAAACCTCACCTGCTCAGGTGATACTAATTAGAGCCACACTACTTCAATCAGTGGCCCTCACCGTCGCCCTCTAATGATAATAAACAGTCTACACAAACCAAAACCATGGAAATTAAGAAAGTAAACAGACCATCCATATATCACTTCACAGTCATACAGTATTTTAAATTTGACAGTTATATTCATATTTTGTGTATGATTCTGTCATTTTTGCTACTCCAAACCTATGGGAGGTCAACTTAAATAAAGCCATTGCTTCTCAGCATTTAAAAACAATTTTTGGAAAAATGTATTAAAGCCCATAGGTGATTGAATATGTCAACATAAAAAAATTAAAAAGTAATTCCACAATGGTATTTGAGTAAAAGTTAAAACGCAATTATCTCATTCTCATTTTAATTTTTATATAAGGGCGTTATTTGACTATATGAAATGATAATGATATTTCAAAGCTGTATACTGTTGTACAGTGGACAATATTAAAATATTGATTTACATTTAAATGCTTTTTTTATTTGTATTTGAATGAAAGAATATTGAATGAATATTGTCACAACACAAAAATCTAATAGAATAATTGCATTTTCATTTCTATGTTTACTAAATTAACGCATATTATGTGGAAAATATATTTTGGTATGACATTTTCCTTTTAATACAGGCTGTACATACACATGTTTAAATATGATATTGTGACTAAGCGGCCTGTGTTTCCCTGCAGAGACTTACCTCTACACCTGCCTCGTGGACTTCTTCACCAGATGCACCAGATACACAAAGTGAGTGGCTTTGTTTCATTTCCCTGCAGGGGTGGACTCGGGCTGTCTGAGGTCCAGGGCTGAAAAATACAAAAAGGGAACCAGAAAGTTTTCTCTCATTTGTGTCGTGTCTTCTTCAGTTTAAGGCCACCGTAGCTTCACATTTTCTCTACTAGAAGGGAAACATTTAAGCTACTTTATCATGTTTTCTCCATTTATGAGAACCGTAGAGGGCACCTTTATTTACGGGCCAAAACAGGGCACTACTTCCATCATTTTTTTGCAACACTGGGAGCAATCGTCCCAGTGTTCCCCTCATATATGTTTGACTGTTTGCGCAGCCTCACCCAACTACTGTTACATTTCTTCCAGCCTCCTGAAAGGTTTCCAGCACGGCGACTTGTTTATGTCCTTCAGAAGCATGTTCCAGGATGTTCGAGACGCCATGGATTTCATCCACGACACGGTGAATTAGATTAACAAACCTCTTTTGAAACATGTAGGACTCTGTATCATGTTGGCATAAAAAATCCCTCTTTATGTCTAACCGTTATACTTTACCTGTGTGCTGTAAAGGGAGCGCTGAAAGGACAAACTACCAAGAATTTGGAGAAATACGTCATCAAAGATGTGAGTAAAGTGACAACATAAGATGCACCAAACAAAGGGTTAAAAAATGAAACAAATGATTGTGTTCCTTACAGCCAAATCTCCCTGTTCTCTTAAAACGTCTGAAAGTGGTGGCCAAGGTTTTCCTCGCCACCAACAGTGACTACAGCTACACTGAGGTGAGCCTCTAAACACTCTGAACCACAATTACATGGAGATAAAGTGGAGACATTAAAAGTCTTTTCTCTCTTTCCTCTTCAAGGCCATTATGAAATACCTGCTTGAAAGCAATATTAAGGTAAGACAGTTTTCACTTTGCTTTGATTTGAATGTTGTTTGATTTAATTCTATGAATTTCAAAGCACATTTTATTTCTAGTCTGGAAATCCAAAGAAGTCCTGGCGTTCTTTCTTTGACCTCATCGTTGTGGACACCAGGAAGCCGCTGTTCTTTGCAGAGGGGACGGTGCTGAGACAAGTGGACACGGTATGAAAAGTCTCTCATACTGAGGTTTTACATGTTAATATTTGAACTTCAGATTGAATGATGTGTTGTGTTTTGGGACACAGGACACAGGAAAGCTTCGGATTGGGACGTACACGGGAGACCTTGCACATGGAACAGTTTACTCCGGAGGTGAGACGCATTTATGTGTTTTTATTTAGTCAAAGCCGCTTTACAGGCTAAATGAAGAAAGTTTGTTTGTCTGTTTGTTTGTTTGTGTACAAAATAACTCAAAATGTGCCGCATGGATTTGGATGAAATTTTTTGGACAATGTGTGTATTGGGATAAGGAACAGGCTTTACTTTCTATATACTTTTTTCTATGTCAATTTATGAAAACCCCAAAAATAAAACTTACTTAAGTGGAAAAGGCTTTTATATTACATTATAACATCCGTCTGCAGGATCTTCAGACATCATCTGCGACCTGCTGGATGTCAAAGGTAAAGACGTCCTCTACGTTGGCGACCACATCTTCGGCGACATCCTCAAATCAAAGAAGCGTCAGGGCTGGAAGACGTTCCTGGTCGTACCGGAGCTCACCAAAGAGCTGCAGGTGTGGGAGGAGAAGAAGTGTAAGTGGACAGCATTGTTGTTATTGTTGTTTTATTGTGATCATTTCAAACTCTTCATGGCTTTCTTGGTTTTGCAGATTTATTTGAGGAGCTGAAACGTCTCGACATCTTCTTAGCTGAACTTCACAAGTGAGTACTTGTTACATAATTATCACTAATGGAATGTTTATGCAGTTTAATAGATGATTAAATGTGATGAACTGGTGGATACATTATAATCTATTATGTATCATTCATGCCCTGCACCATTATTAAAGAATAACAATACATTTAACTAATTTAATCATGCTTTGTTGAGCCCATTTTAAGTTGCAACACCTCAGCATTTTTGACACGGTTATTTGAAGCAATTTCTTCAGTGTTAATTGTTTCCTGTGTTGGTTTGTCTGAAGGAACCTTGACAGCGACAGGCAAGACTCTCCTGAAATCAGCACCATCCAGTCGAGGATGAAGGTGAACACGACACATCACAACACTACTTTATTTTAGAGCTTTTACAGAATCAGAATCAGAATAAGACGCTTTGAATGAGAAGCTCTGATGACAAAATGCAATAGTACATGCAAAAATACAAAGGTTAGCACAGTGCATAGTGAGGTAAAGTCAAAAAAGCCTCATGACCCCCCTAGTGGGGTTCATTCTAACGATATATAATATACTTTATAGTATAACAATAGTGAGAGTGATGAACAGTGTTCAGGATCCTTTAGTCTCTAACAATATTAATGAGTGTTTAAAATGTGTTATTGCAACAGAAACAACAAACAGGACACCTGCCTCCTGGTGTTTTTTACATTCTGTGCAGGTTTTTTTTTTGCTGACGTGGCTTGTTGTTTGCAGACGCTGACCTACAGGATGGACATGTCGTATGGACAGATGGGCAGCCTCCTGCGCAGCGGCGCCAGACAGACGCTGTTTTCCAGCCAGCTGATGCGTTACGCCGATCTATACTCCTCCACCTGCACCAACCTGATGCACTACCCCTTTAATTACCTCTTCATGGCTCCCCCAGTCCTGGTCAGCCCTCACTCTCACACACCGTACACACACACACATAGAAAACAAATCTTTCCTAGTTTATCATGACGCCTGCTCTTCGTCTGACTCTTTCAGATGCCCCATGAAGCCATATCTCAACATGCAACTGAGCTCTCTGCATCAGAGATCACTCCTGTCAGCAATATTGTCACCATGAGGAGAATCTAAGGTTATTATCATTATGATGCAATATTAAAACTGTACCTGAGCTTTACTGAATACTATTATTAACAGATCTCCTTCTCCTGCAGAGCTGAAGGCAGCTGACAGAGGAACATGCTACAGAGGAATCTTCCTCATGCACACTGCTGATGTATAAAGGATTTGTTGCAGCCATGACGTGCCTCCTTTACAAAAAATAACTATTTTATTGCTCCACCTAGTGGACATGAAGTGCTATGCCATGCAGCAAGAAAGCAAACTCAGGGTTACTGTATATAGAGTGTTAATCTGTTACATGTAGTGGTGCATGTGCACTTTTAATCTTTTGGTTGGTGTAATGGTTTTTGAGAGGTAACTTTATTTATTTGTTGTTGTATGCAACCACTGAATCATTTCAATAAATTATTCAAATAATCTATTTTCATTGTTTTCATTTAAGTACAACAACTCGAACTAAACTTGTCAGTCTATGTGGCACTTTAGGATCTAGCTAACGAGGCTGCAGCCATGGAGGCAAAAATGGGGGGGGCCACATTTGCCAGGGGGGTCTGGGGGTTGCAAGGCAAAAAACACTCATGCTTGTAAATTATATTTTTCATAAAGCTTTACCACAAAGAAGAAAGACCACAATCAACAGTGAAATAGTCTATGTAACTCAGATATTACATTCTAATTTTTCACCTTTTAATGTTAAATAAATAAACAGACAGCAAAGTGTATGACATTGATTGTACCTACCCACATATGTCGAGCAAAGGCTACTGCACAGCAACACCGCTTGGACAAACTAAACACAGAACTTCAGTACACTGTAATATTAGAAGCAGTAGTAAGTTTTTTATGATTATTCATGGTTATATTTCATTGAATACTTTGGACAGCAACTTAAAAATATATATTTTTAATAAATATCTTAGAGGCTTTCAAATATTCCATTAAGGCAAGGATTCAATTATAAGAATATAACACTAGAATAAAAATAAGAAACAGACTATAATAATATCAATAACAAAACAAACTATAAGGCTAAGTTGTAATTATGGCCTTGCAAGCAATTATTAAAGGACATGTTCACACAATTATTTACATATTTGAAGCGGCTCCTGAAACTCACATGGACAGTTTTCATTGGGACTTTATGTTTTGTAGAAAGTAGTAACAATAAAAATAGTTTATAAAGAAGTCTGTGGACAATCCAGAGTTACCGAGACACTGTTTCTGGAAAGACACGTTGCTGTTTAGTTTTCAAATTCAATGTCCGAGCACAAACACCACAAAACAAATTCATCTGTATTTGAAAAGGCTGTAATCTCAGGGACGCATATGAGACCTGTAGTAGTACAGCAGAGCAGGAACTGGGTAACAAGACGCTGCTTAGGTTACATGTTGTTTCTGTATTCGTGGGAAATGACTTCAGGGTTTTTCTCTGCAGTGCTCCTGTTGTCCACTGGGTGGCAGTGAATCACCTCTGGTCACATCACTGTGTGTGAAAGTGAACTGACTGGATACTGCAAACAAGTTAAAACGGATTTTTATCTGACGAAGCATTGATCCATCCCCCTTTTTTATCCCAATAACACAGATCACTGTGTTTACAGTAAAACACATTCTCTAAAAGCTCAGCAGGAAACAGAGCAGCTTATCTACTGGAAACTGCTGCATGCTTTTGTATAACTGCTAATAAAACTGATCCTATTTTGCTCATGTCATAGTGGAAACACACACTTGTGTAGTACTATAGTACACACACACACACACACACACACACACAGTCTCTCCCTCTTGTTCTCTCCTCTGCTCCCACAAGAGCTGAATCTTTATCAAGACAGAGCTGAGAGGAATTTGTTGCCTCTCTCTCTCTCTCTCTCTCTCTCTCTCTCTCTCTCTCTCTCTTCTTTACTGTTAGATATCAGAGCTCACATGTGATCATGTATAAGAGGAAATGACACAATCTGCCTACAATGTTGAAGTGTGTGTAGTTTTCCTGCTGTGCTGCTGTACAGAGAAACATCTGCACCACACGGAGAAACTCAGAGATATAAAACCACTCTCGTGTTTGATATTAATGTTTGCATAGCAGATATTATGCTGAAGCCTCCAGCTTAAACTCTGACTGAACTTGGAGGGGAAACTAAAGAAACAGCTAGATCATTTTTACAGTAAGATCCAAATCTGACTTACTGTATTTATTAAAATGACAAAAAAAAAAAAATCTGATTTATTTTAAAGAGTGGACTGTTTGGACAGGATTCAAATGATAATCTATTTATAGTCTGACTGTTATTTTGGGTCTTTCGAATTAAACTTTTACAGGCAAGTCCAAATTAGGAGCCACCCACTGCATTTAGAGGCACCTCCCCCTTACACACACACACACACACACACACACACACACACGTTTCCTTGATGATTTCATTTCCTGTACGAGGGCTATTTTCGTTAATTTGTATTTCCCTTGTCATTGTGTGCTTGTCACCTGGATTCATTGCTATTGTTTGTTTTCAGTTTTTTTTTATTTATGTAATTCAATTTGTCACATTTTATTTTCTCACCTGCTCAAATCCTCCTCTTTAATCTCTCCGAGCCATTTCATCTGTTTTTAAACGGTTTCAGACTTTAATGACATATAATGTTTATTGAAGCTAATCCTTCTTTTGATGCAGTTATTTATTTAAAGTTTAATTTCTAGATTAATTATTAGACATGTATAATTTTGATCATCATGTAGTCAGACTCTTGATTCCTCTCTCCATCTCCTGTCTTTTGGATAACAGTAAATTTACATTTGTATCAATTTGTACCAATAATTTACCATTTGTTTCTTAGAATTCTTCCAGAGAAATTCTTCCTAAAAATCTGAAATGAAAGCTATTTATGAACAGCAAAACTACACAAAAACATCCCTTTACACACTCTCACAAAACAAACATAATCCTGTCATATCCTCAATACTTCCAAAACATATTTATTTATGTTCAAATCTTACTATTTAAAACACTTCCTCATTATCTATATGCTCAAAAACCACCAGAACATATAGTCCCTTTGATACAGTTTTGCTGTAGTTAAATGCAGTCCCCATTTTCATTTTTAGATTCTCATTCATGCAAGAAAACAATGTTTTCATCACAAATATAAGTTAACACAAGGCGAGTAAATTGGGGTTGAAGTATTTCTTAAAACTGCCACTTTGTAAAAGAGCCGGACTAACTATCTGTGTGGAGAAAATGGTGAAAATGGTGAAATTAGCACTGAGGCTTTGTATTTCAATTGAATCTCTTAAGAAACTATATTGTTGCGAGTGCAGTAAATGAGTTGAAATATGTCCCGGCCCTGCTGGTAATATTTAGTCTGCAAACAGGTCGTGCTTGTTGAGTTGTAAAAGTTCTCCTGACAAACACACACCTTTCCTCGCTCTGTGGCCCCTCCTCCCTCGGCCCGAGACAATATGCTGCACTGTGATATAAGAGCTGTCTCCTCACATAGGGTTAGTGAGAAATGGAGTGTATCTGTACTGCAGAGGTGTGAAAAGTATCAGTTTCTCTGTGCTATTGTTCAGAGTTTCACCCACATGTCACCGTGCAGAAAGATCTGCTTACTTTAAAATAATGCAGCAATCAATCACACCTTTGGCAATAATATTAACATGGAGGAGGAAGAGGAGGAAGTCACTGAGCACAACTTTAAATTTATTAGATTTGCAATATGAGGAAATATTTTTGTAAAGGACATTAGAGTGGATAAACTGGATGCTCCACCTTAAAATATCTAAATCAGATATGGTTCAAAATATATAATAATATAGCTTCACTGAAATGTTGTGGCCTTTTTATTCATAATTAAAGATATTCACACAACACCAAAAAATGCAGCTTTGTTCACCTTTTTAACTGTTGATTCTGACTCTAAATACATTTGAGCAGATTCTAAAACGTCCTTCAGTACAAGCTACAAATCTCACATCTCATTTTGTCGGATTAAATAAGAATAAAGATACAAAGAAAACCAAAATCTTTAGTGATGATTTGAGGGGAAAACGTGAAACCTAACTGCATTGACTCTATAATGACTTTAAGTTTTTCCCATTTATTGGCTGTTTGAATGAGGAACTAAACACCAAACGAAGCGGTAATCAACATTTAGTACTCTGTGTGTCACTTTGGACAATTCTTTGGTTTTATTTAACCACCAGCTTTTTGTCTTTTTGTCTGAAGGCTGCTCACTCTTTCACAATGTGACATATTCTCCTATAAGTCATTGTCTGTACAAAAGGCTTCCTGTTATTCTTTAAATGCATTTTGTTCATTCTATAACCAAAATATCATTATAGATCATTTCTAGTTTGTTAAAATATGGTTTTACTATTTAAACACACAAATACGCATATAGGAATCAAACTCTAAAACGTAAAACGTAAAAAAATTATTTTTCATCATTGAATTAACATATTGACTGAGGGTTAAAGTTGAACTTTTACTTTCTTTACATTCAGAAAAATTCCCCTCTACACACTTTATGACAGTATGTTCTCTATCAGCTCCTTTTAATCATCTTAACTCTTCACTGAGTGAGATATTTCAGTTTCAGGTTTTATTTTTAGCTATGCTAATGCATCATTTTTAATTTCTGTTTTATTTAACCTTTATTTAATCCAAAGAAATCATTAAGGGCGAGCCCTTATTTTCAGTGTTAGGGGACATGATATATGTAACATTACTTTATTTTTTACAATTTCCAAAATTCAATCTGAGTACATGGTGTCTTTGGAAAATGTGAAGTTTCTTCCAGAATTCCATATTCAGACTTACTAAATAAAGTTGTGTGTGTTTGAACAAAACTCAGCTGCATATTATGAGTTTATGAGACTTTATAATTGTATTCAAATGTTAAAAATGAACTATTATTCCGTCTGTTGTATCAGAACAGTAAATAACTCTAATTAAACTTATTCACACTGTTATAATTTATTTGCAGTACTTTTCTAAATAATCAGGCCCAGAATTCAACGTTTCGATATAATAATATCATTTTTATGTGTTTTATACGTTTTTATCTTGTTTTTTCCAGTGTTTTGTTCACTGTTTTCTAATTCTGTAATATAAAAGTCATTAAATGTTTCAGCTTGACTATTAAAAGTCTTGTAATAGCCAATTCATTTCTTTTAAACATTAAATTATGTTTTTTTTATTTGCTTTTCCAAGAAACTAGCAATGGACAATTGAAAACTTTAATTGAATCATCTTTATTCAGAGAAAAATAACAGATTCTTTCATGTGTCACAAACCACAAAATAATTACATAAACATGTATACATTTAACGTCCACATTAATATCACATGTTGAAAAACAATTCAGCTTTTCTTTACAGCAAATTCTCGAACAGTGATTTCATTCATGTTTTTAAAAAGCTCAGCCCACAGACACATTGAAGGAAAACTTTCCTGTGTGTTGTGTTTTATGTTTTTAATGAGATGCAGATGTCATAATGCTATTAGCTCGTATTCTCTGTTGTTTTATCTAAACGTGAAAAAGCTGCTGAGAAGAGAAGCACCGCTGACATGTTGGGTTTCATTGCAGGATACTTGCTGCTCTATGCAGTCAGATAACTGCAGAAGCACCACCGTCCCCCATTCCACACATTCCAGGATTTCCCAGCAAGCATTGCAAGCAAGCCTAAACAAGTCACGTTCTTTACTCAGAGAGAATTTCACACAGTCAAGTGACTGAGGTCTCTTTTCTGCCTTCCCTTCGGTGTGCAGTCACACAAATGCACTTTAACATCTGTAATTTAAAAGTACTATAAAACAAATCATTCTTTCACCTGAAACATTGTTTTGTAAGTTTTTCTGTTTCTAATAATTAGATGTGTCCTTCTGCTGCAGCTTGTAACAGCAAACTGGACTGTGGTTAAACATTTCCACCCGGAGAAGTCTGCTGACAGTCATCAAAACAAACAAACCTCTCTTACTTTATGGTTCAAACATGAGGCACACACACACACACACACATGCATACAGGAGCACTGACACCTAATCTCAACACAAAAAGAAAGACAGAGAAGAGAAGGCAAAACGAGAGGGGGAAGAGAAGGCCTTGCTCCCTACATTCCTCCCAAACCTCCCCTCCCCCCATCGACCTGCTGCTACCACTGAGGATGCTCAAAAACACACATCAACCTCTCCCGCCCACTTTGCCTTTTTTTCTTTCTTTCTTTCCATCTGCTTATTTTACCATCAGCACACTGATACACACTGTCACAGTGTTTGGTGTGACGACAAAACTGCACACAGGTAAAGAAGAAAAAACAACTACACTGAACTCCATTGAAAAAACGGTGGATATAAGAGAGAATTTGTTTACCATAAAATCTAGAAAACTTGAAAATCCAGTTCCCATAGTAGAAAAGTTCCAGTTACTAAAATGCACAAGAAATCTTTATATGTATTTAAAACTATTTCTGGTTGTTTTTTTCATTGCCTTCACTTATTGATTTGCTCTTTTAATGGTCACTCTACATAATTAGCCACATTTTTAATGAGCTCTGGTGCACATTAAAAGGTGGCTAAATGCTGACTTCCATTAAGGACCACAGCCAACTATTACTATTTAATTATTTATTTAATCTACTGGTTATTTTCATTTAGTGTATAAAATGTCAGAATATAGTGAAAAAATGTAGAAAAAGTAAAAAATGATATCTTTAAATGTCTTTTTAATGAGTCCAAAACCAAAAGATGTTCAGTTTAATATGATTTTAAATGCAGAAAAGCAGGACATCTCCATGTGTGAGGGATTGAAAACTGCATTTTGTTATTTTTGCATTAAATTACTTTGAAAAACATTTTTTAAAATGGATTTATTTATTATTTTTGTCCATTGTCCAGTTGATTAGTCGACTTATTGCTGCAGCTCTACTTCCAATCAATGCACCATCATGTAAAATGGACAAAAATCAATGTCATAGTTTTGGAAAAAGGCCTCTGTAAGCAGTGTTCTTCCTTTAGAAATGCCTAAATACACATCAGTGTTTCTAACAGTATATATTTAGGTCATGAGGGCTTATGTCAGCCTACAGATGTGTGTAAACTGTCCTCTGTAAATACAGAACAGGGTAAACAGTTTAGGAGGCTTTGCTCTGCAGCCACCACCTGCTATCAGTCATCAGCTCCACTTCTACACAGACTCGTTTGAAACGAGCCCTTTAGCACCAGTTTAGTGTGAGCTGAGGCCAAATGCTATGACAATACTATTGCACTGCTAGAATGGATGGTACAGTAGTGCAACATTGTCAAAGCAGCTGACCTCAGCATGTGTCAGCACGTGGACATGGGGACAGCCATTCTTCACTGCCAAACTCCAATTACATTTAAATAAGCAACAATGCTGTTTGTCTGCATCCACTGCTGGCTGATAAAAAGAAGGAAAACGGGTTGAAATTTAGCTGGAATTTCAATTTAGCTTATTTATTTGGCGTTGAAGTGATAATGGCTGTTGAGTGTGGGGTAAAAAGGAAATATAAATTTCAGATTTTTAACCTTTATGTTAACTCCTTTCAAAATAAAGCACAGTAACAGAGGTAGAGACAAAGTTGCTCACACAAACACATAATCACATTTAAAGACACTGTTAAATAGCTCCATGTGCAGGTTAAGAGTCATGGCAGTAAAGGGAGGTGTGTGTCTCTGTTTCATCAGCCAATGCCCTTTTAATATTGCACTGCTCATCTCAATGTCCAGTAGTGCAACAGAAAAAGGGCAGTGGACAACAACATGGACACCATCAGACTCCACTGCACACACTGACTCAACTACTGAAAAAAAGAAGAAGAAAAAAAATCACGTAAATTAAACTGATTTAACTAATTACAAACGTGTGTAATTTTATTTTGAAGGAATTAAAACTCGAGCAAAAGTCAAAGTGTGTTTTTAAGTTCGCAAACTTTTCTTCTTTCTTTTGTTTGTTTAGCATTAATCCTGCAGAGAGGATATTACAGATTGACAATCTAACTTTTCAGAGGTGGAGTTAAACTTCCTAAATTAAGCAGCATTGGTTACTCTCTCCCTGGGAGAATGGGTATTTCCCAGCATGTGGGCCCATACTATTCTCTCCAGTGAATGACATGCATTCTAATTTTGGGGGAGAAATGGGAGGCTGGAGACAAGGAGGGGGGACACACACACTCCCAAAGCTTTTAGAGACCTACACGCTGCCACACACCACACTTAGACTATCAAATACATTTTTTTTAGTATTTAGTATTATAATTAAACCGAATAATCGCAGAAAACAAGCAGGCCACGACGAAATAAAATTAATTCACATTTTTCAGCAAAAACAGAAAAAAAACTTTATAAAAAAGTTGCGTTGCTGCTTAATAGTGAAATTACTTCAAAATAAAGTGCAACAACGTCGAAAATAAAAGCAAAGTAGGTCCTGCAAGTTTGCACAATCAACGCGTTGTTACACAACATACAGAATCCATACCATGAGAGAAAAGGGACGCTGGAAATCTCTAGAACACCATGCAGCTTTCTCACGTCTAATCCGCCACATTATTCCTATGAAACACATCAATGCTGTGGGTTTTTTACCTGTTCTTGAAAGCTTTACGTTTTCTCCGCCATACATCTGTGTGAGCGGCCTATACGCCTCCTTCACGTTAGGATCTGCTCTGCAAGCCATTCCTGCCAGCTCACAAGCCCACAGTACAATACTGACGACTTGTTAGATTGCACAACAGCCTATAGGCTGCTCTCTCTCTCACACACACACACACTCACACTCACACACTCACACACACACATACACGTACACACACGCCAGCACAGTGAAAATGTCCCCCCTCAGAGACCCATTACACTACGATAACAGCCCAATAAGGTGCAGGACGCGTCTATGTGTCCACAGGGCGTTAAATCGTGTCCTGATCAAGTTTTGAAGCGAGCTTCCAGATGCGCAGCGCGCGGGATTGTCTCCTAACTCTCTCTGCTGTGTCCCCCTCCCTTAAGTCGCACAAATAAACACTCAATCTTCGCCATCTCGACCTTTGCAACTTCCAAGTTTTGCACCGAGCTCCTGAATATTTACGCAAAATCGGCTACAACTCACAGTGGACACCCTCCCCCCTCTTCCTCCTCCTCCTCCTCCTCCTCCTCTCTCTCTGCACAACCACCTCCTCCTCCAAAATCATGAATAGTATCTAGCCAAGGGAGGGACAATCCGTTATAGGCAAAAAGGGAGAAGGGGAAAAAAAGTTGTCCATAAAACAAAGAAAA
This sequence comes from Serranus cabrilla, assembly GCA_903364295.1. Taxonomy (NCBI): domain Eukaryota; kingdom Metazoa; phylum Chordata; class Actinopteri; order Perciformes; family Serranidae; genus Serranus; species Serranus cabrilla. Next base: position 1,419,577 of record CAFUXE010000823.1, on the reverse strand, counting down.
GCAACCCTCTCCACAAACCACTCTTCACGCTCCGCTGCTGTGTGGATTCAGCGCCGTCGTCCCTAAAGCTCTGCGAGCGACTACAGATCAAATGTGCGGAGCTCGGAGAGTGAGAAAAAATCGCAAGTCTTCCATGCACAAGCACACGGCCTCGCAGATCCGGACTCCATCTTTGACTACTTGACATTCAGAGCCTGCCGGAGCAAATTCCTCGTTTGCATGCCTCCCACTGATTGGCCTCTTCTTGCGCTAGTCTTTGCTATATGATGAGCCATTGGTTTGGTTTCGGCGTGTTCAACATTTCCAGCGCGCAGCGGATTGGCTGCGCGCGGGGACGCGTCACACCGTACAACGAATACCTGATTAACTGTGTCCCATTCACAAATTTCTCATCATCTCTCCCTCGCTGTATCCGGATACTCGATCACTAATTATTTTATTTACTTTTTGGCGCAAAACGCTTTTGTGCGCGTACAAAGGGGATTATAATTAGCCTTTAATTGGCCTCTGGAGGGACAGTAAAGCCGTTCATTAGTTCAAATATGGACGGCTTATCTCCTCACGCAGGCAGCGGGTCAGGCCTGCACTATTGATCGATTTAAAAGAGTCTGTTATCATTTAAAAATGGACACGTATTCATAGATTTGGCACGTGATTCCGATCCATACGCGTCTAATTTTGCATTATAAGCGAACTTTATGAAAATGATAATTAAAGGCAAGTAAGAAAAAAATGCGTAAAAGTTGCACAAAGACAGTTGGAGTGAGAGTGGGCATGTGTGGTGTGGTCTGTGGGGGATCAATGGTTGGATCGGATCACACGGGGCTGGAGGCGGACCCAGTGGGCGCCTCGGCCCCTCGCGAAGCTTTGATTGACGCACAGAGAGGAGTAGCGGGCTGTGAAATTTGGCATTCCTGGCCAGAGGAGCTGAAATAATGGCATTATCCAGTGGGAGAGGGCCCACTTTTTACTCCCCTCACACCCACCCGACTCCAGCCCACTCAGAAGGGATCTGATTGTGCAGCCAGTCGGCAAAAAAATGTTTGATGTAAGGCGGGGCATGATGGATCCGGTGAAGGTTTGGAGCAGTGATGCCTCTGAAACAGGGACACTGTCCTCAAACTGGACTCAAAGTGTCCTGTCAAAGTGTCTGACACTCGAGTGGCGTTTACTGCCCCATCTGACTTTCTGCTTTTGATCCATTTCAATTTGATCAAACTGGATTATTTCTTTTTCTACATCATAATCTAATAAAAACAGACAGAAAGGAGAATCCATCTAATGATATGATTATTTAAAACATCTAAAAATGATTATTTAAAGATCATTATTTATGTCCACAGAGAGACAGAAACAGCAGGATGACGTGTCAAAACTGTGGAAATGAGTGAATCCACATCATGTGGAAATTAAAAGCTGCAGCTGTTTTTCACATGATGTGAGATTCATTTCTGGGATTAAACAATTTGAAAAATATATCTCATAAATTCACTAATTTAGAATTGGCTTTCAGATTATAAATCTGCTTTCACAGAGAGTAAAAATGAATCTTCATCTGCTAGAACATAATTCCCAATTTCCTCATTAACCTTCAAAATGATTGAAAAGTGTTTTTACAGGATTACAGAAGTTTAGCTGCTTTTCCCTTCAGTTACACTTGTTTGTTAAAATCATTTCACAATGATAGAGGGAAATATAAGTAACATAACTGATGTAAAATATGAGTATTTGCTTTGTTGAAATGACTCTTTGTTAATATGTTTCTGTGGCTTTAAATCAGAATAAACTCAACAGAAGTTGATTTAAACGTGTTCCTTTATCTCCTCTGCTGAGGTCAAAGAAGCTCCTGAGAGACACTTTGAAAAAGATTTTACACCACATGTGGGTAATTGAAATATTGAATCAATTCTATATTTACATTTTGAAATAAAACGTCATCTAATTAAAAGAAATAAAAAGCTCAAAGGCCAATTTCATTTCTCCAATTAACAAATATAATTTCTCTCTGCTGTTATTATCCAGATATAAGATATGTTAAACCTTCACGATCATTTATGTTTAATTTAAATGTAGAAAAATGTCTTTCCTTCTCCAAATAAAGAGAATCACACTGCCACTAAATAACCAGAAATCAATGATAGCCAAATATAAAAAAATACCGTTGATTGATTGTAAAATGTGCCAGAAATCCACTAAAACAATTTCATTTGATTATTTCAAACGCATGTTTCCTGATTTTGAGCCACATTTGGCTTATTTTTATGAAGTGTCCCAGATTTGAAAACACAACACAACTGCAACATTTCAAAATCAAACAATTAAATCATACAGTAATCTCACAGTAATGGCAGTAAATGTAATTTACTGTTGTAGAAAATGGAAGTTGTAGTAAAAATGGGCCTTTCATCTGCAGCAGGGAAATAAGTGCTTGATCAGCACACTTTATGTTTATTCCTAACATTAGGAAATAATTTTATCCCATAAAGTCAGCTCATTTCATCAGATGTATTTAAAAGAATTGTACTAATGTGTGAGGAAATTGAAAAAAAATGAGTTTCATTAGATTTTCCTGCTTGGTTGTATTTTTAACAGGTTTTTGTAAATGTATTTAGTCTGAAGAGAACAAAGAGAGCAGCGGCTCAGATGTGTTTAATCAGCTTTAATTTACAGAAAAATATAGAAGCAGCATTTAGAAATGTACCTTGTTGAAAGCAGATGAGACAAACAGAGAAAAGAGACCAAAAAAGTCATGTGTTGGAGAATGTTTCTTGTGAAAATGAGCCTGAGGGGAGAGAGGCACAAAGCAGCACTCCCTGCTGAACGGCCTGACTTTAAACTGCTGCCTGTGTGAGGTGTCATGGGGGCTGAGAAAAGCCTTTTAAACATGGGAGTTATTGTTCCCTCTGTTTTTTTCCAACCTCCCATCCTCCGAAAATGTACCTCCTTTCTTCCTCTGCCCTTTAACCTCTCCCAACCCCCATCCCTCCATCTCACGTCTCCACATTTCCCCTCCTTCCTCTCATCGGCCAAAGACCAAACAACCGTGATGGATCGTCATTGATAATTTCCCACCGCCCCCAAAAAAAAAAAGGTTAATGGAGAAGTTTTTTGGGGGGTGGGAAGTCAGCTTTCTGCTTCATCTTTTCCATGAAGCAGCAGCAGCAGCAGCAGTAGTAGACCCCACCTCGAGCAGCGAGCCCCCATGCACCCTTCCAAAGAGGGCTCCCCTCCTCCCCTCCTCCCCCCTCTGCCTCCCTCTTGAAACAGACTCTATGGACTGCATGCATGACATTCCAGCTGTGTGGGTGGCACAGCCTTTTACAGCGTCTCCAACAGTACACAGGGCTCCTAAAGCACAACAGCCGAAGAAGAACCTCCACCCCATGATCAATCTTCTTCCTCACTCCGTAGCTCCGCTGGGCTCTGCGTTAGCCACCATCTGACCTGGAAACTGCAGGAGAAATTTTGTTGTCTGAAGCTGGAAGTTCACAGAGAAAAAACAATAAGACAGCAAACAATAAATGTCTTTATTTCTTTGGCTTTAACCCTGGAGACCCCAAGTCAGCCTCAAAACACATTATCAGCTGTAATATGGAGAGAAATGTGGTGGTTTGATGTTTCAAATGTAATTTGAGCTGAGCATGAACGCATGTATACCTTTTGTTTGTGAAGAAGACATTCACAGACGGATACATCTACAATGTTTCATCCTAATGTTTCTTATAGGAGGTTTATCTTTCTGTTAGACCTCTTCCAACTAAATTTTAAAGGATTTTATACACTCTGTATGTGTGATTGGTGTTCAAAATCTGGAATAAGTGTTTGGATTTCTGTTGTGAGAGTTGTTTTAGTTATTTTGCAAGTTTTCCTGTTTGGCTACATTTTTATAAAGCTTTTGGAAGTGCATTTTGTTTTTACAGAACAGCTTTTAGCTTTTTATTCAGCTTGAATTTACAGGAAAATACAGAAGGTTGGAGTTGGGAAAATATTATAGTAGTATTTATTAAATGTACCTTGTTGAGAATCTTCCACCCTGGAGAGTCCAGAAAACATTAAAGGATGATTTATCAGCTTGATACTAAAATAATTTGATATGATTGTTGAGCTGGTGATGTTCCAGATGTCAGATACAACAGTTCTTCTGTTACACATGCTCACATGCTTTCATATGTTCTGTATGTCTGATTGGTTTTGTATTTCAACACCAAAATGAAACCAAAACTTGCAGAATAATCGAACAAACTTCAATAAAAGAAATCCAGAAAGATCAGAATTTGAACACACATAATGAGCACATGGAAATATACTGTATTTAACTGTAGTGGACACCTGAAACATCACCAGTTCAAAATCATGTTTATATATAAAGTTTTTTGAGCTGCTAAAGTTGACCGTGTGTCTCCAGGGTTAAAGGTTCTCAACAGGGTATATTTAAAAAATACTCCATATTTGTTTTACTCTACACCTTTTATATTTTCCTGCAGATTAAAGTTGATGAAATAGATCTGAGCTGATGCTCTCTTTGTCTTTGTATAAATACAGAATACATTTAAAAACTTTATGAAAATGCAGCCAAACATGCAGAAAGAAAACTAAATTCAAATAAAACTCCAACAACAGAAACTCAACGGACTTATTTAAAATGCTGATCACAAATCACTCATATATAAAGAATATAAATGCTTTTGAAAATGTGAAGAACTCTAGCAGATATTTATATAGTATGTTTGTATTTGTTGGTAGACAAGACAGAGAGATAAACCTCTTATCACTCTGTTGGATAACATACTGCACATTTCTCTCTGTCAATAATTCTTCTGCAACCAAAATGAATATATATTTGGTTTTAATGTCTTGAAAAGATAAAATTTGTATTATTACACTTACACTGTGTTTGACCCCAAACACTGAGGAGGTCGATGCATTAATAAGCATTTACTTACAGTTAACAGTCAACTAATGGGTCTAATAATCATTCCCTGATGGTGTTCATGTGCAGAAAGAGTTTATTTACACATCATTTAATAGTTTGAAAAGATGCTGTAAACAATAAACGTTCAGTAAGGATTAATTAATGATTAATTTATGATTAGGAGTTCTTATATAACATGAGCAATAATTATAAGTTAGGAATGTAAAGATAAGGGAACATGTACCTGTGAACTTTAACCCTTTACATGTTATTTAACATTTCTATTAACTGCTTCATAAAATGTGTTAGTATCTTAAATAACTTGATTTCTCTACTCATTAGTTAACTGTTAATTTACTTTACTAATTTATTGCTTATTAATGTTAATAAATGTGTGTTTTTGCAAGTTGTCTGCCAAAACTGCCAATTTTAACAAAACACAAAGGTTAAAGTTGGCTTCTTACAAAAACCAAGTAATGGAAAAAGTTGAAATTTAAACTCCTTTGCTTTTGATTGTGTTTTGCAAATTAAATTAAAACACTCTATTGATGTATAATTACAGATGAATTATGAATTATGATTACAGAATAACTGTTCCTGGTGTTCTGAGTTGAGTCGAGAATGCAAAAAGGCAACAAATGTGTGTAAATTTAGCATCCAGCCGTAAAAAACAGTATTAGTTTAATCTTTAAACTGCAAAAAGTCAGACCTTGTGCACATATAACTTGTCATTTCACACTTGTTAACATTTTATTTATACTGCCCCAGTTGAGTGTTTTCCTCAGGCAGCTTTACAGTGTGAACACTTTAAGACTCCATTCTTACTTTGTTCTCTTCAGACAATGAAAAACTCCCTTTGACTTCATATGAAACAGTGATGATTCCATTATTATTATAGCCTCCATATTCCTCCCCCAGCAGCAAACTCCACTTCCTCAAACCTAACACACACTTCCACTCCACAATATCCTCCATTAAATCAATTAGTCATGATCCCAGAGGATTATCACACAAGTTTTATTGAAGCTCCAAATCTGCCGGTGGGAGACATCGATTCTCCAGCGCCGCCGATAAACAACAAACCTCATCCATAACTCACAGCCGCCCGGCGAGTGTACATGCAGCTTGTTTTTCCCCTTTTTCCACTGAGGCCAGAGCATGAGCAGAGTCCAAAGGATGAAAAAACTCAACCCCATTAACTGAACTTCAGAGGAATTCCTCACTTTACATACGGAATGCACTTTAGGTCAAAGGGCAAAGGGCCAGAGGGGAATCCACCCGCGCCCAGGCAGGCAGGCAGGCCTTATTTAAACAAGCCTGGAATGCCTGGTTGGAGAGAGCAGAAGAAGAAGAAGGGGAAGGAACCTCTCTGCCATTAACATGAGCAGGGGCCACCGCCAATAAATACCAGCACTTTTTAAATTACCTGCACTGGCTCACTACATGTGCTACTGACTCTGAAATTTATTATGAGCTTCTCCTGGTTATATATTCACCAGGAACACTGGGAATCAGTGCTGCACTTTAACTGTAACACTCAGCCAGGTACTGTACTTAAGTACACATTTCACATGCTTGTTTTTTGAACTTCTCTTTATACTTTTCACTCCACTATAATTACCTGACAGCTTTAGTTACTTTTCAGATTAAGATTTAAGCACACTAAACAGGTTTCAATAATTTGAAACATGTGGTTCCAGCTTCACAAACAGAAAGGTTTTTTCTTTCTATAATGTTAATAATGATAAAGTATTATAGATCATGTTGAGGTTTGGACGGTTGTTGGGACAAAACAAACATTATGAGGGTACCACTTTGGACTCTGGGCAACTGTGACACTATTTCTGATTGTTTTTACAAACCAGGAGAAAATATTCAGCAGATTTATCATAATGAAAATAATCCGTTTATAGTTCCAAATGAGTAAAATCCTGCTTTAACATTTACATTTTTCTATTTTAAATACTTTAAGTACATTTTCCTGATTGAACTTACACACTCTTTATACTTCTGTTGCTGTTACTTTCATACTTTAGTTAAAAGTTTCAACACAGGGCCTTTACTTGCATATTTATTAGTACTTTTTCCTCAGTAAATGATCTGAATACTTCCTCTGTTGGGAATAGAAAAAGTAAAATGACAATGTGCTTAAAGTGTAATGCAGGTACAGGATCTCCAGTCAAACCACTCAAACATACACTTCTTCTATTTTCCCTTATTTAGCATTATGGTCAGAATATCAGCAGGTTCACATATATTCTCTGTACATCCTGTATTAGCTTGTTCCTGCTTGGTTTTCAGGGGAAAAATCAGTTTATACACATTTCTCCAGATTTCAGCCATATTTCTGCCGTTATACCACATTTTTGTTACATTTAGAAACTTTGGGATCTCTTCTAGATTTTAAAATTTAGTTTTTTGGGGTTTAAACAGTTTTTTAAATGACTGCCTGCATTGGTGCAATGCAGCTGAGTATCTATCTATTGCAACTATACACTTCTATGCTATTCAATTTCATAAATGTTGTTTTCCCACTGCATTAGTTTGACAGCTTTGGTTACTTTCCAGAATACAAGTTTTACACTTTTCTTCTTAAACCAAATAAACTATTTAAAACCCTCTTGGATCAGCTGGAAAATGCATCGTCACAAAGCTGAAAACTGAGTTATTTCTCAGAGATATGAGGTTCTCAAAGGACACTGACGCTATAAATACGATGATTTTATAGAATATGATGCATTGCTGTGGATTAATCTACTCATTAGTATATGAAGGAGTTAAAATGAGCACAACCTGAAACATCTACAGCAGTAAATTACCCATTAATGCAGCAGTAATATAAACCTGAAAACATCTAATAATAAAACCGTTTTTCTACACATTTTACTCTTCATACTTAATTTCCCTGAAAATACTGACACACTTAGCTGCAGTAATGTTCTGAATGCAGCACTTTAACTTGTAGCTGAATATTCTGGCAGTGTGGTAATAATACTTTCACTTCAGTAAACGGCCTGAATACTTCCACCAGAAAGGTTTAAAGGGATTAAAGGAAAAAAATAAACTGTATAAATGGATTAATGCCCCTATTGTTGTTTGCTTCATGTGCAGCTTCAATGACTTAATATTTGAGAAGTATTCTTTGATTTCCTGCCAAATCAAAAGAAGAAGAAGGTGTTCCTTTCCCTCTAACACCAACTCTGCTTCCTGCAGGACTTGGTTAATTGAGGCTTCCCTATCACCTGCCGTCTGTAATTTCAGGATCAATGGGAGAGGACCCTACGAGCGCCTCTCGATACAAAACCCTGCATTCCAAGCGTGGGCCAACCTCTCCGTTTTTAGGACCATCTCGCCAAAATTTCCTACAAATGACATGCTACAATCCCCATGGCCGTGGTGGAATTCTGTCCACTTCAGGGCTTCAAAGCTGCACAGGCTCGATGGCCGGCCTGGCCAATAGGTGAAGAGGGGTGGACCCTGCCTGCCTTGACCTCAACGACCTTCCCCAACCCCCCAACCGACCAACCACCCACCAACCCACCCACCCGGTGTCCTGCTCCTCATCCCCCCACCGTCCACTCCATCCATCCATCCAGTCAGTCAGTAGGTCAGGCTGTCCGTCTGTCTCTCAACAAAGAGCACTGAATATTCAAATTCACGAGAGGAAACAAACATCTGAAATAAGATCAGCACTTCATGGCATCTGTTCATGGCAGGATAAATGGATTTCCTCAATGAGTTTAATCACATTTTCCAGAAAAATGCAATTCCTTATGCTGTTCTTCCTCCCGCTCGTTCACAAGCTTTTATATCCTGTATTTGTCATGTAATATTCCTCAGACATGTTATCACTGAGCAGCTAGAGTGAATCAAACAGACAAAGGGCTTCATATCCGCTAAGTAAGAGAGAAGAACTCAGCATTTCTGGGTGTTATTCCCGTTCTGCAGCAGCCGCTCTACAAACTCTTGACTCAGCGTCTTTGCTCTGTCATTGAGGCAGCCATTTTCCCATGAAGGCTCACAAGATCTCTCCCTGCAGGAACCAATTACCTTTCTTTGATGAGAGCATGCATTTCATTTCAGTTAACAGCCTGATCTAGGGAGGATTTCTTTCTTTTATTGCTCAGATTCTGCAGCTTTTCATGTCTCGTGTGAGGCTCGCTGTGGAAACATGGATTTATGCTGCTGTGGTGTGTCTGCATGTTGGTGCATTTAGCTGGAAAGAGACTGCAGTGCTGCTCTGTGATGGTTATTCTGGAAAAAATAGCTTATATTAATGTAGGAGCTCTCCTTTCATAAAAACACATTGAGCATGGTGTGTTTGAGAACAGAAAGCGACACCAGGCCTTTTTTATTTCTGACTTCTCTGTCCGTGTTTGCAGATATTTGTGTTGTGTCGCCATCTGCTGGACAAAGTCGGAATAACATATTTTATTTGAACCGCTGTTTGACAGCGGTGGAAACTAACTCGGCCTACTCAAATGCTTCAAATACTTAAGTATAATTATAGTTATTTGTACTTTACCTCAGTATTTTAATTAAACTTAATCAAAAACAAAAAATGCTACAACAACCAATGGGACACAGCTGAGCATGGAAATGGACTTCAGAAAGGAAAATATCAATGTTTATGAAACCCTTTACACCTTTATATGTTAAAATAAATTAATAAATTGATGGATTGATTGATTAATGAAGTCATTTTTAATAGAGATTTTTGACCAGATCAACTTGACACACAGTGCTGAGCTGCATCTCAAATTAATCTTCAGGTTCAGACGGGATTCATGTTTATGTGATGACTTAGGCAGTGGTACTTATGTCGAGTATTTCCATTTTATGTAACTTCTACTCCTCTAAATTTTGAGCCAACGCTGCCAGCTTTAGTGACTTTTCAGGTCAAGATTTAAGATGAAAAACATGAGAAAAATGAAAGTGACCTTAAAAGTAAACCTTATTCTAGTATATAAAAGACTTAAAATGAGCCCTACATTTACAAAATAAAAGCTGAGTGGGTCCATTCTGCATGAGTACTTTTACTTTTGATACTTCAAGAACATTTTATTGCTGATACTTTTGTATTTTTACTTAAGTTTTGAATGTAGGACTTTTACTTGTAGTGGAGTCATTTCAGTGTGGTATTAGGACTTAAATAAGGGATCTGAAGACTTTTTCCACCACTGGATTTGGGTTACTAGCTACTTTGCAGAAGAATATTTAAAAGACAACCTATCATGACTATATAATATACAATGCATTGTTATTAAGTAAATGAGTCCACCTAACAGTATAAAAGTAACAAAATGCTGCATGTTATCCAATGAGCAGTCCAAAAATCCAATCCTCTTCAGTTTATTATTGTGTACGACAAAGAAAATCATCAAATTCTCACATTTAAAACGCATAAACTGCAAATGATTTGACTTTTTTTGCTTCAAAAGTTACTAAAACAATTATTCAATTGTTTAAAAGGTGCCCACTTATTTTTCTGGCACTTAACTCGTAGATTAATTCTTGCAATTCTAATTGCTAACAACTCAAACACCTGAAATGGGAAATTTGTTGTTTGAGTTTGGGAGCCACTGGATCGATCTTTTACCATGAATTGCATTTGATAAATTAATTTTAATGCAGAACTTTGATCCAAAGAATAACCAAAAACTATAGCTCTCGAGTCAGTGCAAATAGGTTTATCACAAACAGGCGATTAACAGAAAAAGACACACTGGTGTTACAGTTAGAGTCATGTTTATTTACAGCAGAATCCTGAACGAGGGGGGAAAGAAGGGGAGAGGGCAGAGGGAGGGGGTTAAAAGGAGACAAAGTGTTTTAGATCAAGCGCTTCAGGATTCATGTTTCACTACACAGTTCTTAATTTATTTATTCACCATTTTTCTATACAGAATCCATTCAGCCGTAATATCAATGCACCAGCAGAGCTGGAGTCCTCTGCTGGAGGGGAGAAGAGGTGGAGAGAAAAAAATAAAATAAAAAACTAAAGCACTAAAGAAAAAAATACAAACAAGGGGGTAAAAAGAAATCCATTTTCTATAAAAAAAAAAACATTTTGTTATCACCATGATCGTCATCAGTTATTTATGTATGTACATATACACACATATATATGTATATATATGTATATAAATCTATATATTTTCTTGTCATGTCCATGAAGAGGTGAAAGGGGGCTTTGTGGTTCCAAGATGTCCGAGACGTCCCAACCTGACAGCAATCAGGTCAAAATAATCAGTGAGTCAGTCAGAGCTGACCAATCGCAGTCTTTCTGACCTGCAGCCTTTGTCCCACCCACTCACGCTGCTCTTTGTAGGCGAGCTCATAGGTCCAGTGCCTCGGTGTCTGTCGGCCAGCAGAGACTCAAAACTGCAGTAGCCCTGTCGATGCAGTCTGAGAAATGATACACTGTACACTTAACATGCACGGCCAGATAGCATAAAAAAGTAAAAAAACAAAACAAAAAGCCAGCAAACTGCGTCGTCCGTCCGACTTCCTGCCGTGCGATCACTCACACTTTTTTTCCAGTATACATTAGATATTAACTGACAAGCACCACAAAAAGTGGAAGGACAATAATAAAAAAAGACTGTAAGACTGTCTGGGACCAAATGGTGACAGTAAAAACATCCTATGGGTTAGCTTTAATTTCTAATTTCCGTTTTTCGATTTCTGAAGGGCATAACTGATTTTCTCCCCTCGCTAGGTCCAAACAGACTTTATTATGTTCAGTATATGATGACATACACACACACACACACACACACACACACACTTAACCGTCCACCCAGAGAAGCCTCCATCTGTAACTACATATGAAACCAACCACAGTACGTCTTCCCTCACCCCGCGGCTTTGAGTCCAAACTTTCACAATAGTCAGGTCTTCATGGACTGAGGTGAAGTGCAGGTGAGATGTGCGGTTGTGCGGTTGTGCTGTTGTCTTTTGTCAGTGATGTGATGTCATCACGCTCAGACATTTATAGACTCGTGAAATCTGAAATAAGATGCTTTTAGTGTTTCCATGGCCATAAATATGTGTAAATTTAGGATGTGCGCACGAGAAATTCAGTACAAAACCCAGCATGATGCATGAGGCGGCTTCATGATGAAGAGTAACATACCTTAAAATTAATTCAACATTCATTTATTTGAAATAAAAAAACACTGTTTACATTTCCATCCGTCCGCGGAAAGACTGATAAAAAATTGACCCCTGTTGAGTTTTCTGTAAATTTTAGACACAAAGTGTTTCCATCAGACGTGTCATGTGTTTATGATCCAACACGCCCAGCTCAATGAAAAACCTGACTATTGTCACCGTTTTTTTTTTTTTTTTTAGCATTTTCAGGATTTCAAATTAAAACCAAGTAAAACAACCATTCACTCATCCTTTTCGCTCTCTCACACACACACGCGCACGCACACCTTTAACACTAGAGCAGGAAACTAACTTTTTAATCAACCAGCCACTGATGCAGATGTTTTGTTTTTTTTCTTCCCAAAGATCCATCAGCTACGTTTCTATCACACAAGCCAACAAACTTTAGAAAACAACCTCTAAATGATGGATGCTCGCCAGTCGACTCGACGCAACTGGCAGCCAGAACTCACCAAAATTTGGCTGTTGGCTGGCGTCAGTTTCCCACCCTGTTACACATGCTCCCGAACACAAGTACAAACTCAAGATACCGCAAATACACATATATACAAATAGAAGCGGCCCCTCAAACGCTGGGGGCAGCTTAACAATTTATAATGCATCATTTCTGTATATGCCAAGAATAAAACTTTTCTAAATAAAATACATAGTTATCTGTGAGGGCGGGGACAGCAGATGAACAGAGAGGAGGAGGGTGAGGCTCGCAGGGAGTGTCGGAGGAGGGCGGGAGCGCTGTGGTGAGATGAGGGGACAGACGATGAAAGCAGGGAGGGGAAAGAGGGAGACAGATGGAGGGGTAAGACTCTTCTCCTTTACTGTGTCGCTGCTCCCGAGCACTGTCCTGTGCCACCGCAACACTCTGCCTCTTCTCCGTTTGTTTAAATCGTTCCATAATAATAATATTAATAATAATAATAATAATAATGACCACGACAATGCTAAAAAAATATATATAAACCCCAGCCATGTCTCACAACCCTAAGTCCACAAAAAGGGGGGAGGCCTGGCCCTCGAGTTCATCTGAGTCGGAAACAAACAGAGATGCGGAGAAAATTATAGACGCAGAGAAAGAAGGAAAACGCAAAGAGAAGAGGCCTGACGAGTGGGAAGAGCCGTGGCAGGGGGGGGAAGTAGCAGATGAGACTAACTATAGACGAGAGAAAAAGGAAAAAAGAGAGGGGAGGGGGGCGGAACAAAAACAGCATAGGCAGGATGTGCTATAATGAAGAGGAAATAAACAGAAAAGAGGAAGCGGAGATGAAACGGGGAGGATGTAGGGACCAGAGATGAGTCGTGTTGGGGCGTTGTGATCCACACACTGGTGTCCTTCTGAGGGTTTTCACTGAAGATTGGCGGAAAGCATGAACAAGTGATGACAACATGGCCTCACTGTGAGTGCGCCCTCTCTCCTTCCCTCTAATTAAGGTAAAGGATCCGCAGTCCTCCCCGAGCTGGTCGTTTATCCCAGGGTGCATCATACCTCCAGGAAGCGGGAGCTGCTGGTCTTGGCGTGGAAGGGCTCGGACCACATGCGCCGCAAATCCCCCTGTGGACGGCAGACACGAGTCATGGATCAAATGTTTCCTGATACATCTTCACTGACCGGGTCAAAGAAAATTTTTGTTCCTCTTTTTGTTAAAGTAAAAATAACAAACTCCTTTAAAAAAAAAAAAACGGAATAATTATTTAGTAAACAATAGCTCATCATTGTTGACTGGATCTATTACTGTTGTAACATCAGGACTGTGATGAAACACATACAAGTATGAGCTACTTATTTGCTGCAGTTAGAAACATATTTGAATCAGAGGTGTACTGTTAACCTGTCTGATAATTCATCTGTGTTTTGAATTTCACAATTTACAATAACAATTACAACCATTTTACTGCATGAAACGCAAACATATGCATGTGAATTACAAAAAAAAAACAAGCTGCGCTGTTAAACTGTGTAATGCCTCTATATTTTGTGCAAAGAAAAGTTAACACCTCCTCTGCATTTCCTTTACTTTTAAGGTCCCTTTTAAGTGTTTCGACTTCAGTTTTATATTGCTTGAATATCAATGCCTCAGTATATATCCTTGCCTATCATTTCACTAAGTCCCGACAAGTATAATGCAACACTAACTTAATGTTAGTTGAGCCCACTCCTCCAAACTTCGAACAGGTTTTTGATCCAAGTCATTTCTCTGCATTTGTTTTTTATTCTCTCCTTTACATACGACTATTATCGTGACTAAAAAGCAGCCATTTTTATCCATAATCTGATGGACTGAACAGCCGTCAGCAGCACAAAACACAGGCGTTTGTGCAGTGTTGGTAGTCGTTCCCACAGAAACCGCCTCCAGTTTCCTGACCTCCATCGGGAAAGGCTTTCAGAGGTATGATGTCATATGCAAAGCAGCTATTGAATGTTATTATAATGTTGTTTACCATGTAATTTGCCAGCACTGTGTAAGAGCATTAAAAAATACAACATAACAAATACAATAGTAATATTAGTTTTATGTGGAACTCGGATACAAAATGTTATTATAAGTAACGCTGCAGTTCTGTATGTAGTACTTAACATATAATTAATATTTGTTTCAGTCTGTTACAGAACAACACAAATGGAAAACTTCCCGCTGTGCAGAGCGTGTGAGGTTCACTGAAGACAAATCCAACTTAAGAGATTTAGTACTGATATCCTGGGGATTACTTTAAATGACCAGTAACTGGTGGTGGAGAAGCACACTGCTTCGGTTTAACAACTAACAACAATTCAAGCAGAATTCTGCAAAACTGCCACATCTGAACTTTTCTCTCCGTCCCATCTCGTACCTTCAGGTAGGCCATAGTGAGCAGAGGCAGCAGGGTGAAGGGCACCAGGTAGAGCAGAGCGGGCTGAGCAGCACGATGGATCCTGGAGGCCACAGTGGCAGTCAGCAGACCTGAAGACAGAGTCACAGCACCATCAGTCATGTAATACTTGAGATCTAAAGTTAACTTTCTGAAAGATCAAACCACCCTGTTTCAAAGGAAGTAGAAATGCTGAGTGTATATTCACAAAACAAGAGCTCATCAGTTTGAACATTCACACTCACCAGCCACTTTATCAGGTACACCTGTGCAACTGCTTGTTGTAAATATATGCAAATATCTAATCAGCCAATCACATGGCAGCAGCTCAATACATTTTGGCATGTAGACATGTTGAAGACGACCTGCTGAAGTTCAAACTGAGCATCAGAATGAGGAACAAAAGTGATTTACATGACTTTGAACGTGGCGTGGTTGTTAGTCCCAGATGGGCTATTTCATATTTTCATGCAGAAAATATCCAGTGAGGCAAAATGCCGTCAGAGGTCAGAGGAGAATGTTGAGACTGGTTTGAGATGATAGTGAGGCAACAGTGACTCAAATAACCACTCATTACAACCAAGTTACACAGAAGACCATCTCAGCAGCAGAAGGCCACCGGCCACTTTATTAGGTACACACTTTACCGAATAAAGTGGCCAGTGAGTGTATAACTATATAGAGGTTACATAAGTATCTGGACAATAAAACCCTTGACCCTCCGCATCCCTCCGTCGATTCGACTGCTTACTTACCCACAAAGTATCCGATGAGAGTGCAGTGGAAATAGGAGACACGCTGCATGCGTCCAGACAAAGGGACTTCCCCATTTGCTTGCTTCTTGTAGTTGTCATAGCGCAGGACGAAGCACAGCAGAAGCCCCGGCATCACGATGTCTCCTATTCCCAGCATTGAGAAGTGACTTCCTGTGGAGCTGAACAGAGCAGGAAGGAGGAGAAATAAAATTGGGATTTCAAAATAAAAGCAACAGACTTACAGCTATGTTGGCAGCCCTGTGAGGCTGTGATGCTCACGACAGCAAGATTAAAATTGTTCGACTGTTTTTCCATCAGTTTACCTGGGAAAGACCAGTTTGCCGGGTAAGGAGAGGCGGGGAACGTCACGGCCCATCCCTGGCCCCAAGTGGAGCTTCCTGGACAGAACATCTATGGGGTTTTCAGCAGGTTGGGTGGCAACTTTGACCATCACATTACTATTGAAGATGTAGGCTGAGAAGAACACCTGGAGGGGAAAAGGAGGAATTAAGCGGGTCATTTTAACACATTCTCATTTTAATTTATAGGGTCATAAAACTTTTAAGTGTTGAATCCATCTTATGAAGACAAGCAAGAAAAACCCCAAGAGCTGCAGCCAGTTCTGCATTTCAGTAACTGATCATCAATTAATTTCCTATTGATTGTCTCATGTATAAATTATGAATCTCCAAATGTTACATTTTATCGCCCATATGCCTGATTTATATCCTGCATCGAACAACTTCTCAAAGCATGTGAGAGTAATTTGTCCGATTCATCTAATGTTTGTCTCTTATAACATTATTGTGAACATAAATGGTCAGTGGGGAAATAACACAGTTGTGTGCTGGCAGGTTGCTAGGCTCCCAGCATGGTAAAGACGAGAGCAATTGCAGTAAATTTACTCAATGGAAGAACATCAGCAGAACAGTTTGTTATCCAGTGTCTTGCTATGATTTGTTCTGTCTGATTTTAGTTTGTTTTTGTGTGCCGCAGGGTTGGGCGATACCGACCAAACTGGCATTCAGCGGTGGAGCCTCACAACGGTCAGTGATGTTGCTGTTTATACGCTTTCTTTTGTTTATATGTCAGTATGTTGGATATCAATTACCGTTTGTGTTTTTTTTTGCAAATTTGAGCCCAATCACTCAGTCTTTTCCTGGATTAATTCTGCAGTGTTGCATTAGGACTTTTACATCAGTAAGGGACCTGAATACTTCTTTCACCGCTTCCTAATAACGATGCATGGGACACTGACCTGTTATGAGAGCTACACTGTGTTTGTGGTTATGGCTGATACTGGGGCACTTTTGTCCATGGTGCAAAATCTCCACAAAATAGTTTCTAGTTGTTGCTTTAAAATGATCATCATGGTGCTGGTTCCCATTGACTTTAGTGACACTTTGGCTGTTAACTGGCCAGTGCTTTTATGTTTTGTGTTCCGTGCAGGCGCTGATCCAAAGTAGAGATGATGCCAGATACGGCTAATAAATCATGGCGAAATCTGCCAGTGCCAGAAAACACAGCTAGACATAAATGTCTTTTTAATTTCTCACAGGAAATCGTGATGTTCATCCTGATTTTGGCGTCGCTGGGTACTTCTGTTGCATGTGTTCAGCCATTTCAGGAAAAAATACGATGCATCCCTTCCTAAGAATTAAATAATCCACCTGTCAAGTAGGTATGTGCTTATGCATGTATAAAGAAACATGTAAGGACTGGGTAATTAAAATCATTCATGAAGTGGGATGGAGGGATAATATTTGCAGACTTTTTTTAATGAGTGTATCCTTGTAAATACAGTCTGCCTTCTGCATCGCATGGCTGTGGCTTGTATGTCAGCTGTGATCGGGATGAAGCTTTGGATGGGAGCATGACTTACCCAGAACACATCATAAATGAGCAGTCCTGACAGCAGCAGGCAAGACACCTTCAGACTGGGAAGCCGCACGAAGGCTATCATAGCGACACACAAGCCCATGGCTAAAGCTGCGGGGAGGAAAAAACACAAGATATTCATTTCCACGTTTCAGCGGAAACAAGCTGAAGCTGCAACATGGGAACTGATTTTAGCAAGTTTGTTTAAGAAACATTAATTACTGCGCACACAGGCCTAATTAATTAGTCAGACTATTCTGATGAAATTTCTGTCCTAATTTACTTTTGGGTGCATGAGGTATGACCTGAAGAGACACAAGATGGCGTTGAGATTAAAGATTGGAGCATCTCAGGGTTTTCATGCATAGAAAAATGTATTAAAGTATTTATTACAATGGCTGCATGTTAAAAAGTAAAACATGTACTGTTGTATTTATTCTAACCAGGTTTAATGGGAATACACAGTATGTCATGCTTGTGCAAAAACGTTTTATGAATTTTGTTAATTTTATAATCAGATTTGGATTCTTGGGATCATTCTTCAATTCAAACACTTTAATCTGTTCAATGCGGTGAAGTGTTACCATTTGTGTGAGTGTTGCATTGTTCACATACTGAAGAAGACAGCCAGTTCTATGCTTCAAATTACTGAAGTCAACTGGGTCAAATAAAAGAAGTGCTCACACCCACACACTTTTCTCTGCTTTGTCAGTGCTTTGATCAAGACCAGTTAGCTTAAATGCCAACTGGGTTTTATATAGCAGCTGACTAACATCAGTGTATTCCTCCTGCATTAGCATGCTTCACTGCAGCAGGAGCCTGAAAAAAGTGATGCTAAAAACTTCATGTTGTATGAGTCATGATTTCAAGTTCCTTCTTCAGGAGATGAAAAACAAAACGTGAACTGTTTTCTTTTTTTGCGCTTACTTTTCTTGAAGTTACAAGTTATGTTGACGGCTCTACTCCTCACACACTTCAATTCATTGTCTACTAACTTTAACTAAAAAAAAAAACAGCCCTGCAGTCCAGAAAGATGTTACTAATCCTCAGAGTACAAAACCTGCTGCAGGACTGGGATCTGACAGCCTTAAAAAAAGAAAAAAAACTTTCTGACGTGTACTGAATTTTGGTGAATGGAAAAAACTGACACAAGAGTCAGGACAGAGAGACGCACCGTCCATGAGAAGCCAGTGTCCAGTCAGCACCCAGATGAGCACCAACATAACAGAGAGGGAGAAGGACAGGAGCTCAGCCAGAGTGAAACGCCCACAGCAGCCAAAGGAAATCCTGCAAGAAGGAGAATAATACACTCTGTCTAAATAAGGCAAAACCTGCCCCAAGTGGAGCTTCCTGGACAGAACATTCATACTAGGATGCATAGGTCAATGTAATATGTGCATGCAAACATTAACATGCTCATATATTTTATCACTGAGAAGTATTTGCATACTTAAAAATGAACAAAGTAAAACCAGCTGAAGAGAGCACTGATGTGAGGCAGTGCAAGTGAGCACGTCATTTATAATATCATCCAATGCTGGCTTAATTCTTATTGTTGCAACTGAACAGCTAAAGTGCAGAAGTTGTTGTTGTTCTTCCGGAGTTTTTGTTTGTTTACTGAACAGCTTCAGGTGCATCATGACCTCTGTCCAGACTGGAGTGGTGCTGGCCCTGATCTGCATGTAGAGTAAACCTATCATCTGGATTTAATCTTAATAAGCAGATCATTCTCATTTACAGGTCAAATACAGATTCTTCGTCCAAGGCCTCCATAAGACCAATCCACATCAGATGCATTTTTCAAAGCCTTTTTTTTTTTTACGTCCATCACTCTCGCACCTCATGGATCAAATAGGACTCCATTCTATTAAATGTGTCAATCGCCACGGAGTGTGTGGGACGCACCTCTCACAGAGCCCCCCTGCACTAAGTCCATTTTTATCACATTTAGTGAAGCATTTCTTGCATAGACAGCTGTCTCAATCACACAGACGCCTCACTATATATAGTGGGTTATTTGTGTGATTTAAACAGTGTTTTGAACTTATTAGCCACATCTACATTCATTGATCAATGCTGCCATTCTGCCTGTGTTCCTGTTTCACTATATGCAGATTCCTCTCATTCACAACAGTAGGTGGAGAATCAAAATTGATTAATTAGTACATACAAAGATTTCTGATTTCTTCCCATGAAGCAGACATGGAAACTATTGAGTAAATCAGTAATTCCAGTAAATTTCTGCCGTCAGCCAGCCGCGGTCCACTCAGATCAGAGCTGCTGCAGACAGACAGCTGCCAAGTAAAGCACACAGACACACCGGGGGCCGTCACTGATCGAGGCTCCCGGTGTGTCTGTGAGCTTGATACGTTGGGAATAAGAACAAGCCGTAATGAGACATAACTGAAATGAGAAGCAGCTCGGGGTATGTGAATGATAAATATATATACAACTCAGTCTGAGCAGCTTTTATTGTAAATATGGTCGGATACACAGGACCACTGAGCAGTAGAGGGTTTGGGGTCAGAGGCTGGCTCATTACTGTCTGTGTAAAGCAGACAAAGGTTTAGTGAAACCAGATAGGAGGCTCTGAATGTGTAACAAGAGAGGAGGCGTTCACATTGGTTATTAAGTAGGTGGGTTGTGTTGTAGGTAAGTCCTTGTACTCTAGATGTCCGGACACCTGAGCCCAGAGGCCAGTAAACATTATTTGCATGTAGTAAGTTACAAACTTGAATGTAACAGGGCTAAAAATAAGAAACTATATTTCTCATTTGTGGTGGTATAAAACACAAAAAGTATCAGTTTAAATTGATAATAGGCTGAGCGACGAGCACAGAGTGTTCTTAATAATACAAAAATACAAACCAAATGTCACGGAGCAGTTTGAGCAGCAACAGATGTTCTAAACAGACACAAAGAATCCACATGATTTCCTTACTTGTTCTGCGGGGAGCAGGGTCTGGTCAGATACTGGCACATTGGCAACAAGAGGAATGCAAATGCAATTGTTGCAAGAACTGAGGAGAAGAACAGAGCACAGCAGTGAATCCAGAGGCTCGACACACCTAGACTGTTGGTTCCAGTTGTTCTCTGTCAGCCTAATGGGGCAGCTAACGGTCTCTACAGTTTCAATAATCAACGCAGCTAACAGGCCTTCCTTAGTGTGTAACAACTGGACAGGAAAACTTATTACAGTAACCCTATTGCTGAGTTTTTTGTTGTATTAAGCCGCACTCACCTGCAGTGCAGATGGTAAAGACCACCTGTACCGAGTCAAAGAAGAAGAACATGACTAGCAGAGACACTGAGGCTCCTATGGGCAGGAACAGGGCCTGTGTGGAGTCTATAGTCTGAATACCTGCAAAACATAACACGCATCATAGTGAAACCGGTTTTGGTAAAAAAAGATGGGATTAATTGTAGAGCGAAGAAAAGACAATGAGTCTGTATATATAAGGCCTCACCATGAGCATAACACTCACTGTTGTTTGTGTTGCTGTTATTGAAAGCCCCCGTTGTTGCAGGGTTACCGTCTTTATCCTTCTCCTGGTTCTCACAATCCATGTTTAATGACCTGGAGGAGGGAGGGAAGGAAGGAAGAGAGCAGGAGAGAGTGAGGGACACAGGCATCAGTAAATACAATCTTAAAGCATAGAAAATGTTGATATGTACAGAGACTTATTCTGTGGTCGGGCTTTACAGTATTGTTGAAGCTTCATTCTAGTCAACATTTGAATGCTGCGCAGCTTTTTTGTTGCACGTCTATTCTTTCTGTTATTTCTGCACAGATGCAGATAAATATTTGAATACACTACTGTTATTTAGGGGTGTAATAATGCAGTGATAAAGATCGATATATAGATTCATGGGTGAACGATCAAAATGCATCGATGCAATGCCCAAACATACATATCGATGTCTTTAATAAACGCTTTAACAAAAGAGGTGTTTTGTTTTGAGAAGTAATTCGACCACAAGCCCCACACTTATGGTTAATAGTGATCCTGTAAAATTTCTCACAGTGGCGCTTGATAATTCTGTAGCTTCAGTGCACCACTGCTGCATGAATATAGGTGAAACACTACACTACTAAATCGATTTAGGCTCCAAGTACACTATAGTAAAAGTGTAACTCATTGAAGCAGATGAATCACATTTATTTAAACTTTCAAATAGATGTATTTTTTAGTGTGATGACATCTTAAAATTTGGCAACAGACACTTGAAACTATCTGAAAATGTCAACAGAAGCTTTTAATGAGTAAAAAAATACAGCCCTATTACACAGTGAATGAATTAGGGATGTCTGTGACTCCTGAAAAATGTGACTTAATCTCTGTGTAAAGGTTGGAAAAAACGTCACTCAATGTCAAGTGCAGAGTTTAATTCAATCGGTCTGAGAAAAAGCAAGGAAAATTTGTGTGAAATGCTCAATGAATGGCTAAATTTGGGAGGGAATGGAAGATCTCTGAATATATTCTGTGGCTCTTTCTAATCTGAAAAAGTGTCTCACGTCAACCCCGGAAATATTTTCATTTCATTTTCTCTTTTTGTTCATATCTGACACCAACAGTCCTGAAGCCGTCACACAGATATTTAAAAAAATCATAAATAAATTTGTGAAAGTTTCCCTGCTTCACTTCCCATGAACAGGGTGAGGACTTTTCCACTGAAGTCTTTTTGACGGGTCATAGTAGGAAAAGCACAAGAGTAAATAAAATATGATGACTGGATTGTATTTGGCTGTTTCAGGTTCAGGGTCCTGGGATTGTGCCTGCTGGCTCACTGTCACGGCTTACAGAGACACTTGAATAGAACAGAGCATCAATGCTTTTCTTATTATGACAAGTCCGAATATTTCTGCGAAAAAATGTCTTCTACTGGAAACAGGGCAAAACTGAATTCTTAAACATTACTATGGTCACTTTTCCATTCAAACGGAGCACAAATTTTAACTTAATTTCCAGAAAATTGGCAAAAAAAGCAATTGCATGCAGGTTTTCATCCACTAATGTTATGTGATTGATGATGACATCGAGATGTCACACTTTGTTTTGTTTTTGTTTTCTAATTGATTCAACATTTTTTGTTTTGTCTTGAGGACATTTTTCAGAATTTACAGCTTTTGTGGACAAAATGAAAAGGACATAAAAAAGGGATGGAAACACAGTGACTGTAAATGATTTAATCTCCTGACAACAACAGTCATGACTAGAATGAGCTCAGCGCAGCTTGATCTGATTTGTTGTAAACTTAAATCCACCCAGTGACCATAATGTGCACCGGCCAGTTGTTGCCTGATTGCCTGTTTTTCTCCTGCCCATACTATTTTCACTGTCCCCTCTATGTTTTTGTCCTTGGATGGCAGATAAGACAGTTTACTTCATATTTGCAGACGTAGTTTATCAGCGAGTGGACACCTTATTGATTTTAATCATATAAATAACAGATGGATGAGCAAAACACACCTGCCTCTCAGTTCAGCCTGAGAATCAAACTCTGTCAAGCCATTTCCTTGAGCATAAGACTCCTCTAAAACAAATGTATTTGGGTCAATATCCTGATGCAACTAAAGCAATCAAAACACCATTAAGTGCGGCAGGACTGTAGATTCTTTTTAAGCACTAAATGCACCAAAATCACATTACGCCTGCTGTTCACTGGGTACACTTGAACAGTGAAAGAGCCCAACACTGCAGCAACAAGTGGTTTTCACTCATATTAACATATTAAGCAGATATGGGATTTTAGAGACCAATGCGGACACTGATTCTAAAGGGGGAAAATGTATCAAGAACTGACATGGTGGCTGAAATAGTAGTTGTTTTTAGCTGGAATGAAAATAGACCTTTTTTTGTGAATTGTGCACCGATTTTTCAGTAAATGTGCCCAGAGAGCTAGTTTCTTAAACATAACACTTTAGAAAATAATATTTAATATAGTTTTACCCTTTCTATAAGCAATGTATCACATTATTTAATTTCTATTTATTCTTTATTTTCTCATCCATCATTTATAAAATTGGCTGACAAACAGCTAAATAATCATTGTCACTGTTAAGTGTCAGTCAACTGCTAAATATAAAAAAATATATATTATATATAAATAATAGCTAACACCATTTCTAAATCGCCATGCCAAGCAACATTTTCTGCATTATATATTGTGTAAAAAGTTTTCATAACAGCACATATCGGGCAGCATAAACACAGATACACCTCTGATAGGACAATATCGACCAATAATATCTGTCAACTGATAGATCTGTTGGGCTTTAATATCAACCAGAAGATGTTCATGCTAACTAAATTGTATGTATACTATCAACTGCATATAAACTATCAACTGCAAACTAAATAAACATTTAGGAATAATTTTTTTTTTCATTTAGCATAAAAAACGAAACATATTTTCTTTGGGTTATTCATGTGACACACGATTCGAAGCAAAAATAGACAGTGAAAATGACACCCTAGTCATACTGACATCATAGCAGCAACAGTGCACCTTTCACTACATTTTTAATGTCTCTAACCTTTCGTCACAGACATGAAAAACTCAACTCTTCCCGTTTCCTTTTCAAATTAAAAGCCCTGTAGCATTTTTTTTGGACAGTAACCCTTTTGTTTATTGACACAAGGTTTTTATTCATTCTATTTTTGATGGCCATTATCAAAGGCAAACTAAATGTACAAAGATAAGGCTGGCAGCAGCAGCAATGCAGCAAGGTTGGGTGAACAACACACAAACTCAAGCCACGGCACTTGGGCGAGGCAGTTGCACGGCCAGGTACAAGTAGAAAGTGCTAAGTCATTGACAGCTGAGGTGAATGTTGAGAGACTCACCTGAAGCTGCCATAGACGATGAGAAGGATGGAGATGAGGAAGGTGGACACCTGGCTGGAGTCAACTAGGGAGTACGCCCTAAAGAGGAGAGGGGAAAACAACAATGAGCACAAACTTCTCTGGAATGAAACTAGTGAGGTAAAACACATCACTTTTAGGGTAATACGAGAGATGAAAGCACACAGTTTCTGCTGCGAAACTAAAAAAACAGTTTCTATAACAACTGTCTTCATCCTGACATAACATTGATTAACTATAGCTCTGTGTATTGTTTACTCTTCTGCTAAACACAAGTTGTCACTTCCTTAAACATCACATGAAAAGCAGGAAAATAAATCTGCCTTAAAATACACAAATGGTATTGTGAAAAGACTGCAAGACTTCAAGCCCTTCTTGATCTGCTGCTTCCTTCTTTTGTTGGTCTTACTGGAATATTTTACACACTGCGAGTTGCGCCGACGCCAGTGAGCCGACTGCGACTTGATGTTGATGATTATCATTATGTCAGGTTTGGCATTTTTCCCTGAAATACAACCGTTTTATTTTTGACCATATCGCTGATTCATTACAAGCTGAGGTGACTGAAAACACATTTGTTGTTTGAGTTCAATCCCCATCTGATGCACTCAGGCGTCCTGCTATCCTTCACATCAATTACTTTTTTTTCCACCATATAATTTATTTGATAAGCCTTTCTGATCATTTTTGAAAGAGAAAAATCTGTCCCTCTGCCATTTTACTCTGCATGATGCCTTTCCAAGCATGATAGCGAAGGTGTTAGCCAAAGGACATGCTATTTTAGTTGAATATTGCAGAATGCTATTGTAATATTACCTGAAAACACATTTATGACTTATAAATATGCACCTAAATGTCCATTACAGTACACCCGCAAAAACACAAAACAGAGCCCTTAACATAAGTGAAGTTATAACCTGACGGTAAGTCACAATGGGCCTGATTCTAGCCCCATCCACTTTAACTCCCATAATCTGAGAAAGAAATCTGAGCTTCAAAAGCTGGGCAGTAACTTCTAAAACCCTTGGAGTTGTTTAACTGTGCTAAATTGCGCAGATATCCCTTCCTTTTTGAATAAGGGTGGTTTTCCACCTACTTTATCAACTGGGCGTACAAACCATCAGTTAAGAATCGTTTGCACAGTTCTCTCCACATTTTTTTTGCTGTGGAAATTACAAGAAATGGAGCCAAGTATGCCAACTGTAATTTCAGTCATCATTTCAGGTGCTGCACTTCAGTTGTACTGGCAAGAATCTGCAGCTATGATGTATATCATTATACACAGGTTACAAGTTAATATATTGCAATTTATCACGATACTGTAAGCGAGAAGATATTCTGCTATTTTTAAATGTAATTTTAGGGAAACTGTTGTTGCATAATGAACACACCACAGCCTGACCAATATGGGTTTATGAGAAAGATGCTGACACTGATCTTAGGGGGGAAAATTAATGGACAACTGATATAGTTGTCGATATAGTAATTTTTTTTAGCTGGAATGAAAATACCACTCTGCAAAGGTACCCAGAGAGTTACTTTCTCAAACATAAAACTTATTCATTTAATATTATTGTACATTATACAAACAATGTATTACATTGTCAGCTAAATCTATAAATAATAACTGAGAAAATACAAAAATAAATTAGCCAGATAAACATCTTCACTGTTCAGTTTCAGTCAATTGCTGACTATAAAAAAATGAATAGCTAATGCCATCTCTAAATTATGGCAAGCAACATTTTCTGCATTATACATTGTGTAAAAAAAAGTTTCCATAACTGCACATATCAGACAGCATGTACACCAATACTATAGGCCTTTGATAGGCCCATACTGGCTGATAATATCTGTTAACCGATATATCTTTCGGGCTCTACAGAACACCACCATATGCATACAGTCTGTATTCAAAATCTTAATGCATCAGAAAAGCAGGATCTGCACTTGCTTAAATCACAGCAACATCCAATAGCATAGCACTACTTTCTGTGCAACCCCTCTGCATGTAAACTATTAATTCATAATTGAGTGTTTTTGGTACTGATGCAGTATCACAAAATATGATATTGCATATTGTATCTCTGCAGGCACACAAGTCACATTCACCCCTCCAAAGCATGCAGCCAAAAATACTTTGACAACCAAAATGAATGTATGTGGAGAAAATGTTAGATCAGCAACTAAGATTAAGAAGAACAGTATGTGCAACCTTGATTCTAAAAAAGTTGCTGTGAAAAACGTCATAAAAACTGAATGCAATGATTTGCAAATCCTAAAAATCCAAAACTAAAAACAGCACAAAGACAAGATGCTCAGACAGGGAAACTTTGTATGCACCAATTCTGCATTCTGTTTTTATTTGCATTTTACACAGCATCTCATCTTTTTGGAATCGGGATTGTATATAGCAGCAAGTGTTACACAAGGAGCTGTGCACAGTGTAGAGGGGGAACTGAGTCAGCAGCACAGTCCAATTTAAGCGTTAGACTATAATAATTGTAATCTAAATTATGAATTTCAGAGAATTTTCAGTGCTCGTCTATGAGAACATGGAATACAATGTGAAACATTTCCGATCACTACACAACACACTGATACTGCATGCCACAGAGATGCTGCTGTGCTGCACAGAGCCAAACATATTCTGTTCCCCTGAGATCAGTGGGCTTCATAATTACACACAAGAAAGCAACAAAGAAAGGAAAGTCAAACAACTCGATGGTGAAATAAGAATTGCAAATTTTGTTGCATTTTTAAAGGGGAAAAAAAGAAGTGGGGGAAAACAAGAGATCGATTATAAAAATCAATAAGGCAAATGTGATCCATACGGTTCGAGGCACATTTGAAACAGTCTACAAAGGAAGTGGGTCTCTGCTCACATCAACGGTGTGGTCTTGTAAATTTTAATAAGGCCTATTGATGTAATTCAGGAGCATATGACTCACCCATACAGAAAACAGGCATGAAATAGCTTTGCTTGAAAAAACAAACAAACATGTAATTATTAATGTTCTATTGTATGTTATTATATGCTACATCTGTCTTTTATACGGAGGGTTTTCTATGTTTAACTCCTTGCTCACCTAAAACACTTCTTATAAATTACAATCAGTATTTAACAATACAAATCGGTGTGTATTAGTTGTATGGTAGCATGTTGAAGGCACCATATGTAATGAAACATTTCTGACTAACTGTCGAGATACAGTCCTAAAACATCACACAGATGTACAGCAACATAATGGTATAAAATGCCTGTGCGGGCTAAAATGCATCAGCTGATACTTAATGTGACACTTTCCTGCAAAAAGATCCATCTTCTCTTCACATGTGGTACCGCAAACAAACACGGCTTTACAAAATACAGACAAACAGTCTTGGCTTAGTGCAAGCAATCTGGAGACCTAACTGAGATTCTTTGAGTAACACAGAGAAACAGGAATCTAAATACATCCTCCCTCTGCACTCTAAACATGTTATTGTCTTTTGAGGAGACAGACAAAATAAAAGAGCTGATGAAGGACATCATGATGCAAGTCCTCAGCTAAGGGCTGCTGTTTGGAAAGAGCATCCACACACTTCAGATTGAAGATGGTGGCAACTTAGTTCTGGTCCAGGAGAGATAAAGTGTACTTTCTTGATGAATACGGCTTAAAATCTTTACTCATCCAGCTCATTTTAAGTCTGTTAATCAGTCAAGCAGATCCCCCCTGCTCTCAGAGACAAGATGTAAGATTACACTTTGAACTGCTCCTAAAATTTCAGTTTGCTCACAGACAAATGTGTAATCAGGCTTCTAGTTTGCACACTGATGCTGTGTCTCAGAACCAAATTGTTCCTAAATCAATGACCGGGGGAATGGATGTAGCGTAGACTTGACATGCAACCTTATAATGCAGGCCCTTTTCTGGGGCAAAGACAAGGCTGGCACTGTGAAGTGGCTGCCTTCAATGGAGAGGTGCAGATTTGACCCCAAACCTGACCTATCTGTCTCCTGTCAAACTCTCTGGCCACGGGTGAGGAATGCATCCACAGTGTCTTAGTGTATCCAACACTGAAATCTATTAGCAATCAGCTGAGGTGGTCTGTGTCACTTATCAGCTCAAATCAACCAAGTGAAAATACTGAGAACAAATACCGATAGTTTAAACACACATGTGCTGTGTCTTTCAAATTCACTATAATACCCCAAAAAAAGGTCCCAATGTAATAAAACAAAACTGTGTCCAAGCCATGCGAGCCATAATGGCTAACACTCCCAAAAAAGCAATGCATCACATTTCATTGACACACACTGCACTTTTGTGACACTACACCCGGTTCAGAACACTATATTGGCAAATATTAGCTTGCAGATGTATTGAATCAATGAGTATGTCATGATAAGCAAAGGATTGCAGTAAATAAATGTAAAAGGTATTTTTACTTTCACAATTACATTGTTTTCCCTCTATACAGATTTTTTTCCACAAAAAATATATTAATATATTAACATTTAATTGTTAAAATTACTGCTTACTATAGAGTAAATGATTGAGTATATGACAATATATATTGTGTGAAAATAGAAAAATTTTCGTATGCTTTTAACGTTTATTTCCCTGTGTTGCCAATCACACTCCTCACAGCAATGTTTTTTGTAATTTTGGTGATGCTGTAGATACGGCACACCTGCATTAAGGCATGAAGGCAACACAAACAAATACAGGAGAGTGAAATGAACACAGAACTGCAAGACGAGACAAGGAGCTCGTACATAAAAGGAGTACTTTGGTTGCTTGGACGTGGTTTGGCTATAAAAATTGTATTTGTAGCTTTTATCATTTAAAATGTAATATGAGATCGGCTTTCCCATGTGATCATTTTAAATAAAAAATATTTATTAATGGATTTTTACAGAAAATTAGCCATGTCGTAGTTATCTAGATATGAAATGACTTATAGCGAGATGTGAGATTTTGGCCATATGGCACTATTGAGGATTTATTATACCGAGGACAAAATATGACAAAAAGAGAGCGAAGTGATGCAAAGTGGCAAAAGGAAAGTCTTACAAGTCATGATAGCAGATGGTTCACACAGGAAAAACAAATTGACCCCCACGCCAGCACTGACAGGGTGATGCTTAACAGGATATTTGTTACATTACAAGATGCGGTTTTACAAAAATAACTACGGAGTTAAATCAACATCTATAAGAGTTTCTGTTATTTTTTCCCCCACTACTGCACTCGAGCATTTCTTTTTTAATTTAAGTTTTGATTTAGTGAGCTCTGGGTCATCTTTTTGAAGGCAAAATGTCTCCCACTCTACTACAACTGTAGCCAGCGACTCAATCCTTACTTGGTTATAGTGAAGCAACACACAGTGAATATAAATGGTTTCCCTCTGCAACATACTGTATCATGCAGGCTGCATTTCAGTTTGTGTGGGCAATGTCAGCAAAACCTGCAGGAATGCAATATGTTTAAATAGAAAAAAATCACTGAAATCTTTGTTTAAATGATGCTTGAATGTCTGCCTCCTCACATGTGCAGTTAAGACAGAAATCCATAAAAACTTAGACAAGGACGTTTAAAACCATATAGAAAACCAGGATGAACACCATCATGGTCTCATGAATAAATGCACTCTGGATTGGTCAGAATTTTTTTTTTCATTTGGATAACATCTGCTGCCAAAGTACTGAGAAAGGTACTATATCTTATGTGTAGAAATATCAGGGCCTGCAACTAATTGCATCCCTTTTCTGCCAGCATGCGGTGAATACTATCTCAGTTCTGAGTATCGCTGGGCCGCATTTACTAGTATTCTTCCAAGTACTGACAGAGACAACAGCCCTTGCATAAAAAGACTCTGTGCTCCAAATCATTTTTCATTCTGGTGTGCAAGTGACGCAGGAATTCACAGGTTTCATTGTGAAGCGGAGGGAAAAAAAGGCAGAATCTCTTGTCTCTTTCATTCATTCAGTAGTACAGGAATGACTACAGGGTGTCTAGGAGGGGAGGGGTAACATGTAGTTCACTGTGGAAACAGGACACCGGGACAATACTGCATCGTGTAGCTTTGCCCCGGTCTTGTTTGTCCAACACAAGCCTCTGCTAATGACTGAAAAACACACTCAGCAGGCATCATCCTTACAGATTTGTCATATTACAAAAGGGGCCGGTATACTTGACCCAACATGGAGGTCATAATAAACATCTAACAATAAAGCCCATTCAAATATGACACCCGGGTCAGGCAGGTTTCTTTTTGTGCAAGTCTCAACTAAACCGGTTAAAAGTCTTGCTAGCAGTTTGGCCTCAAGCATTAAGAAAGTGATTAAGAAACTGACCTTGTTCTTCTACACACAGATACTAATGATGTCACTGCCTCACTGTTAACACAGCGAGCAGATAGACAGCTAGTTTAATCTGCCACAGACCTAATTCATATTCTAGTATCGAACTGGTTCGTCTGAATTCTGCGCACAGAAGCCTGTAGAACATGGGTGAGATAGATGAATGGAACATTTAAAAACAAAATACAATCCCGGACTGTTGAGGGCTGGATGGCAGCCCAAAGTGCCATAAGACGTCCTTGTTCACTGACAGACTAGGTTTTCAATAACACAATTCCAATACCGTCCTCCATCAAGCCAGTCGCATGCATGACTTGACCACTAAAGGCCAGGTCACCAGGCCACAATGAAGACTTTTACAAATTCTGCCCCTGTGAGGTGGTGATTTTTTAAATAATATCTTACTCACTTCTTAACAGATTGTACACATGGTGATAGATTACACAATCTGAAAAATGCATATATATATCAACTTTACATGCTCTAATATTCACTTCAACTTAAAGTAGCCACTGGGTGGATGTGACGCTGGACCTCTGATTGGGAATTAACATTTATCCACATCCACTTTCTCATCCAATTACGGATGTAATGGGTTACATCCTTCAGGAACAGGAATTTACTTTGTGATGCACAGTGACCTCTTTGCCTCCATGAAAATAAGTAGCTGCTCTAGTGTGCGTTTACAACCTTCTGTGGCATTTTGTCTTTGTTTGATTGAGTGTTGATAAGATCTCCACATAGAAACAGACAGAAGTGTAGAGCCTGAGTATAGTTCAACGATTCCTCAAATCCATGATTCAATTAGACTTTGGACTTTTTTGCTCAAGTTTCCTTTTTTCAGCACTGAATGTTATGCCTTTGCTAAGACTTTTTGGTCTTGGTTTGGGAATCTTGTTTACATTTGTAATTAATCTTTAAAAACCTAGGCAGTATAGTATCAAATGTGACATAACAGCCATATTACAGTAATAGTCTTAAATATTATTGTATACAGTTGTTTGTTTAAGTCATATTGGCGCAAAGTCCACATATACATGGTCTATTTTTATAATTTGCTATATCAACTGCCATATCAGTTATGAATGAATTGTTCTCCTCTAAAATTGTTATACATCACTAACATACTTGATGGACGAAGAGGGCATGTGCGGTCCTGTGTTTGGTCTGTCAGCTCAGAGGTTAAAAATGCCCAACAAAATGATGGTTTTAGAAAATGTAAGTGAAAAAACAGTTAAATATAATATGCTGGTCACAGATATCAAGACTGAGGTCCAGTTTTAATGTTCTAAGAGCAGGTAAACAATAAGTAAAAGCCTCAGCCTCAAAATTCACAGTGCATTATACCCGTGTATCTTCAATTTAAAACTTAGGCTTTGAAATTCTGAAGGCTAATCTTAAGTGGCGCTTCTGTTCCAGAAACAAGCAACAGGTGCTTCAGTAATCTGTCTGATTCAAACAGATCAATGTGTTCTCTTAGCTGAGAACACAGCGGCATTAGTTGTGTCTACATAGCACATACTGTAACAGACGATCAAGAAGTGAGCTTGTGACAGAGCTTGCTGTCGTTTGTCTTCTTTGTTGTACTACAGATCCTCATTCAGCAGAAATGCTCATTTACACTAGATGTTATTATGGGAAACCAGATTATTTTTAATGTGCAGGAGTCAACATTTCTAGGAGTTCTGTGAGTGATTACTTGAATAGTCCGTCTTTAGAAAGGCCAGGCTTAAATTATATTGTACTGTGGATAGTCTTAATAATAGGATTTGGGGATTAGATCTTCATAACCATGTTTCCGGAGAAAGGATTTTTTTTTTTATTAATTCGTTTTAAAAAAGGCCAAAGGGAAAAGATACATTTGGACTACCACTTAGCGGATGTTGCCAACATGGTCCTGCAGCCATCGTCTCATTTAAAGTTCCTGCATGATTTAACGTTTATATTATTTGATAGTGATATTAAAAGGGATTGTTTAAGATTACATTTTTGACAAACCTTTATAAAAATCAGTGGGGTAACACTTCCTGGACAATATCCTACACTAATCTCAGAAATTGTTGGTTATACACTTCAGCAGGTGGCTACACAGATGGGGACAAAACTATGTTATCATTAAATAGTCAAAGGTAATAACAGGCAGTGACGACTAATGGCAGATAGCACCAGCGATCGACTAATTGCCAGGTCAAAAAACACTTAAAATACAAAACCTTCCCTTCTATGACAGGGCTGATTTTTTTGTGGGATTGCAGAAGAACAAAATCTATGGTCACTGATGGGAAATATTTCAACATATTATCCTACCATGTTAAGCTTCAAAAACATTTTTATAAAAGGCACCTTAAAAAAAAGCTGCAGTGATGCATTTAGCAGGAAATTGCACAAATATGGTAACATACTCAGTTTTTGCTTGTGATACTGAAAAATAAGGATCACCATGTGTTACTGAACATCAAAAGATTTTCTCCACACATGGACAGCAAGCTCACGAAACAATTGTGAGACATAAATGTAAAAAAAAAAAATCAACATATCACTTAGCGGTCATTCTTCAAGTATAAGTAACATTGCTGGTTACAGCTTCCTGTTGGTACTCGTCATCATGTTCAACATGCAATAGACTTACTTAATCATTCTAACCACGGTCCGCTAAGAATAACCAACATTATGTGTGGGAAACTCTGCACATATTGCCAAGCAGAATTTTCAGACTTTCAGTATGATTGTTGTGGTTGCTGTGCTGCTGTATTCACACTTGCGATTACAACCAGCAGTGTGGGCAGAGTGGTTTAACTACACAACCTTTTTTCCCACTTTGGTCTTATTTCTATCTTATTAAACCAAAAGTGAAAGCTTGAAGCAAGCCTTTTGTTTACCCATGTGTTAAAGAGAAGTGTTGTCTTCTACTCTACAACAAACATGTAAAAAACGTCCATGTTTTCATACATCTAATGTGTCTGAACAGAACCACAATCACCTCATTATCCTTCCATTATTGACTTGGTTGTGGTGCTCAACATCACCCTCCCTCTCCACATCATAAGTCTTTCTCAGTCCTATTCTAAACCTTACTGGGACATTTGTTACATGCACTTGCCACATAAAACCCTCTTATACCCAGCCATGAAGTTAATACAGACTGGACCCTTTGGCTGCTCAACAAAGCGTTCCACTTGGATGCTAAACCAAAGCAAAGGCACGTAACTTTTCAGCGACAACAATGGCTACAGTAAAAAGTTTTGAATTCAATTTACACTGAATGAAGGACAATATTTTCATGTCTATACTGATTCCCCCTGTGATTCCAATTAACAGCAAAACTGTTTATTATTAAAGAAAATGTATCTTTCACTCTTAATTAGTAGAGCAATAGCTTTCACACGATGACACCAACAAGTGACTGATCTGTGTTTCCCAGATGCAAATACAAAGAAGAAAGGCACACATCATTTGACAATTGCATTGATGGAAAAGTAAAATAAAACACTATATGAGAACCACAAAGGTCTGCTCTTACATAAAGTGCATCTGTGACTGTATATCTCTGAAGGAAGCACTACTTTCATAATTTCACCTAAGATGTGATGGTTGAAAGGTTCTGACTTACAAAGCATGCATTTGACAAGCTGCAAACTGAACATGAGGAAGCGAAACTAGGAGTAAACAACTCCATTAAATAGGATGGTAACATAAAGCCACCTACTGATGTTTAGGACTGACACAAGCTGCAAAGTGACCTGCTGCTGTGAAGGCTGCTGGAAGTGGCATCAGCCTACGACATGCTGGCTTTCAAACATGACACCATCAAAACTGTACGTTAGCCAGGTCATTGCCACAAGGCCAAACAGGGCTTGATATGGTTTACTTATTAGGAGTTTATTCAGGCAGTAATTTGTAGCTATAAAACTAATCGTGCAAATAGAATGTGCAAGTACTGCCAAGCACGGCATCCAAACCAAATGTCTATACACACAATGTCAGCAGAGGTCTGTGCTGTCTAACACCTGCATTAGTCATATACCACTAATTCAAGTATAAACAGCAGAACATTTTGTGTGACATCAAGTTATTTTACATCACTGATGTTGGTATAAAATACAAGCCCATCTTACTGACCGGGTAAGTTATAATTCCCTCAAACCATAACATAACATTTCCACTGGGATTATGCTATTATGATTGTTCCTAAATTTCTGAGGTCTATTTTACTGTGCTGGTATATTACAACAAACAGGACACAGAATATAACATTGATTACTCTGTAGGTATATATCATTGATAATATTCAATAAATTAAAAATCATTCCACTCTGATTTGGACAAAAACTGTCCAAAGTGACTTCCACATATCCAAAATAATGGGGCAGTTCTTGTGAATAACGTTTAAATATCCCGTAAAAAGGTTTAGAGTTTTAGAGCCGTAGTGTTGTCATGTTAGAAATAATCACTAGCCACTGAATTGTAAAATAACTTCGTAATAAGTATAGTAATTTTCTGTCATCATTCGATCTGCCCATATTGTGCTCTAGTAGAGTCAATCTATGCGCCAAACGGCCTCTTTCAACAGGAATGTGCACAGAGCCTGTTAAAAAACATGTAAATAACCACCATCATGGAGCTAGTTATCTTTGATCAGGGCTCTGGGCTTTGTTGAGTCAGATATGGCAAAGAAAGCTCTGGCTCTCTTTGGCTTTGTTAAACTTGCTCTGTGGTACACCCCTCAGGTGTAAATGCTGTCCACATAGTGTGACTACATATTAAGGAAAATCCACTTAGCAAGTTAAAGGATTATTTAACTCTGTCTCTTCTTGCTTTATTAGACAAGCCCAGCCAGTGTTACTGGTGTTACAGTATGTTTAGGTATACACTGACGACACCCCCAGGTTTGACTTATCACGTCCATGGTTTAGAGTTAAAAGATAATTTAGTGCCAACATGAAAAGCAAAAAGCACCTATTTATGTGCGATGTTTTATATCGTTGGCTAATTTTGTTGTAAAACATCTGGTGTAATCACCTCTATAGCTTTGCTTCCCTTTGCTCTAGTCCAGCATGGGCAGAGTGGAGATAACACGTATCAAGTGCAAATGCAAAGGCCAATGGATTGATTATAATTACCAGATAATGTATCCAGATACAGATCACAAGTAAATAGACTGTATAAGATACAAACATCCATGACATCACCCATAGTTTCCTGAAGAGCTGAAACGAAGCTCATAGTGGGTGTCTCCTGTGTCTCCGGCCGTTACCATCTTGGCATTGCCTGACTCCTCCTAAATCCCAACTAATCCAAAATACAGGCAAAGAAGTGAAGTGGGGGTGAGCCGAGTAGACTGAATGCAGCAGCCAGCCACCTGTGAGGGCACCCACCTGTCACTTAAAGCGTCCAGGCCCTTAATTATGCAGAACTTTAAGCCTTAATATACATTAAATGGTTGAGTTGTATAACAATTGCAATTGCAGGAATTGCATTAGCTTCACTTTTCCGTCTCGGGTGTAAATGGAGCCTTTAGACTGCTTCTCTTAGCATTTATGACTGTCTTCTGATCATTAGAAAATGTCACATTCCATCACTGTAATAAAGCACACTGTGCAAACTTTTTAAACAAATATTCCAAAACATCAAATCGATATAACATCACCTGTGTTTTGGGCAGAGTGCTTTAGCTTTTTGCTCAATCCTAAACAAACCAAACAAGCCAAATAGGATTTTCATCACCTGCTGTTACAATAAACTAATTCACTTAATGGAGGTCAAAACCATTCCCCTCCTAACCTTACAGCATTCAGGTCAAACATAATGTAAAGAAGATATAATCAGACAGATGTGATTAAGAATTACCACTTCATGAATGTCAATGGTCGGTGTCAGAAAATCTTCATCCTACTATTACATCAAAGTGGAAATTATGTAGTCCTTGGTCTTTTCCTTTTGTAAGCATTTCCCCAACTGTGCAGCTTTATGACCGGATGCTTATGAAAACTACAATGGCACAGAGCCAGAATATGGTCAAAATAAAAAGTCATGGTGCCCACACATCTTCTAATTGCAGCTTTGTTTGAGTGATCCTAAACTGATATAAGGCATACAACTGATGTAAAAAGACAATAAAGATGTGCATTTCCAGAAAATAATCACAAACGAATATGTCAATAAATAAGCGTTACACAAACCCATAAGAGCAAAACACAGTATTACTGTAGACCCATTCCATTCAATTAGCCTATTCTGCCGTTTGAGAGGTACTGGTTTGGATTACTCATACATAAGGAGATGCTGCTGCTCTAAAATTATCACAAAAACATTCAACTCGTGTTGCTGGGATCAAACAAACACTATTTTGCCAACATCAATTAGCTAGGCCTCAACAAAGTCAGGTCATATTCATTCATGGGGACAACGCATTTCAGTGATCACATCATCACTGTATGGCTTCGTCTAATCTTTTCCTCCCCAACCACTAAAATTCAACAATAAGGCCAACCTGGCTCCGAGTGTGTAGCTACACCTCATTATTCTGCACATCTAATGTGTGACAACCTGTCGTGTGTCACAATGCCAAGCTCACCCTGAAACTGGCATTTTGGGACATGACTGCGATGCTAGTTAGCTAGCTTAGCTCTACGGCAGAACCTTTGTTATTGTGTGCAGCGGGTCGACGACGAATGCTAGCCGTCTAATCAGCTAACACTAATTTGTTGGCACATCTGACGTTCAATAATCAGCTTGACACTGCCGTGCAACGTTGTGCTCATTGTGCAAAATTACAATTTCCAGAAAACAAGAGCTGATAAGATGAACGAACGAGTAATTCAACAACTGGCTAACCCAATGAGCTTAACAAGCCGTTAGCTATGGGCAGCTAGCTCGTTAGCATCTGCTCACAATAGCACCATTGGAATTGATCGAAGCTGGATAGAGTTAGCATAGCGTCAGCTGGTGGAGCTGATTAGCCGCTGCTAGCTAACCAGCCCGTTCAAGTTAGCTGTTAGCAATATCAGAGCTACTGGAGAAAAAAATAGATGAGTGACATTTTGCTGTCTACACGGTGATAAATGTATATGAAGGTGGCTGTGTGAAAAGCCAAGTGTTTGAGTGAATTGTCAGAGATGTAATTCATTGGTTTAGTGACCTATATCAATCAGGCTTAGCATAGCAGCGGCTAACGTTAGGTAGCTACTACTAATCGGTAGCGCGATGCCTGTGCGCACTCACCAAGATGAGTAGCCCTGCTCCGCCATATCGCCGAAAACAGTGGGTTCCGCGACTGTGGCTAACACAGATTCAGGTCCCGGTGACAACCCGATGGGACCTCGGTGAGGTTTTCTGCTTATCCTTCACAATCCAAC
This sequence comes from Serranus cabrilla, assembly GCA_903364295.1. NCBI lineage: Eukaryota > Metazoa > Chordata > Actinopteri > Perciformes > Serranidae > Serranus > Serranus cabrilla. The sequence goes on along the minus strand of CAFUXE010000823.1, from coordinate 1,381,448 downwards.
GTCCTACCAGTTACTTTTAGGTGACAACATGATGATACATCCCGGCGGCAGCTAGTAGTCACTAGCTGAATATCTTGCAATTGAAATGGGAATGATGGTTTGCTATCGTTAGGTGGACAAGACAAAGCACCCCGAGAAAAAAACACACTGATGTTATTTTCGTCAGTTTCGCTAATGTCCTGCCGTCACCCCAGCCGAGAAGGCTCGGTCTCCAACGATGCTACACCCACTGTAAATCCATATTCAGCGCGATGTGTCCAGAATAAATTCGGATATTCCTCAAGTCTGCACCCCTAGCTGTTATGGAAGACGTTCAGCTTTGTTTTCTATGGCGAGAGTCACGGGAACGCGCAAAATCGCCCTGCTGTAGAGCTTTACAAGTAGGACGTGCACTGAAACGCTTTGTGCACTGAAAATGCTTGCAATGGTTTCCCTTCAGCTGGCAGCATTGCAGCCTATCATATACACCTACAACTAAAGCCGTGGGCATTACGTCGATTATAAAATGTGATTAATGGTAATAAATATTTCACTCGTTGCCGAATAATTGGATATAGCGAATAGATAGAGCGAAACATCATTTTAGATGACTGTCAATGCCGAAAAACGGACAAACCCTTAGTATTACACACATTTAAATAACTGATGAGATACGGGTTACAAAAATAACATTTTGTGAACAATTTACAAGTGAACACGAAAATTAGTAGGCTATAAATTAAATGCGCTTCAGGTCTTTTTATTTTTTTTATTTTGCAAAGAAAGACTCGCCCAGGGGCACCTCTCTTATAAATGTTTTTCATAACTATCTGTAATTGCTTATTTTGAATTACTTCATGTTCCTGTGTCTGAAGGTACCTATCAAAAGACAGATAAATTAAGCTGCATTATACAATAAAACACAATAAGACCAACACAGCAGAAAAATAGTATGGCGAGTTGCAATTGAAAAAAATATATACAATGGATTGTTGTTATTAGCCCTTACTCATTTTTTCTTTTTTAATGTTTTGATCATACAGTCTATGGGTTTGATTGTCAAATACATGTTGTGGCGCCCCCTTAGGCTCATCAATGCAATTACAGAAATGTTGGATTCAATGGCGGCTATCACCCCCCTTTTTGGTGAACATCAAATCTTCATTATTCAGGATTTTGCAGAGCAGGAATTAAATTGTTACTAGCATTGCAGTGCAACCAATAATCAAAGAAGAGCCCTTATTAGTCTAGTAGTTGCCAATTTGGTAATTTGCCATAATCGCAAAAATAGCTAGAATGAGCAATAAGATATTTTCTACTGGACATAGATCCTGAGAGGGTCCTCTGGTAAATATTAGCAAACCTTGTAAAAAAAAAAACCCTTGCAAACTTGTTTAAACAAACATGCCAATTCACAACCAAGGCAAATCAGACTAAAGCCCCACAATCACCTCTAGAGGTGTCAGCATAAAACCCTCAATATATAAGTGTTAAATGGAACAAATAAGTTTTTAAGAGCTACTAATGCCAGTAAATGTTGTACTTTTATGGGTTTTTATTGAGATGCCTCAGAAGCTATGATGGCTGGATTGCCATGCGTTTGGCGCAGACAGTCTTGTTCTTTCTGAGTTAAGAGTTTGCAGTACAATTGAGAGACTATTGTGTGTGAGAGCACCTCAGCAACATGTGGGCCTTCTGTTAGTGCACACACAAAAGCAACGTACTTTGGTGTGTTAAACAAAAGCAATGATGTCATGTGAACAAGAAGCCTAAGGTCAAAGTGATGTTTGCTTGGTAGTACTGGAGCACAAGTCTGTAGTGTTATGAAAGGGTGTTGGTTCAAATGATACAGTTTATATTACAATGGCCAGGCAAGTAAAAAGCCTGATTTCTAAAACCATAATGGTTTAGACACAGTTTACTGGTTTTATCTTTTTAAATAAAGGATATTATTATTATTATTATTATTATTATTATTATTACTGTATTCTGATTTCTGTTGTTCAGTGACATCAACAAAACGATACAAAGTCTTGTTTTGGCTGTGAAACCATCCACCTGAAACCATGAGCATGCTATAAATCACGTGATAATTTTCCTCTAATTGAAAGTCGACCATTACGCAGCTGCAGGCATAACATTGCAAAGCTTTTAATTTCCCGTCCTGATTAAGTCTAAAGCTACAGACAAGCCAAAGTGCAGGAAAGCCTTGTTTTTCCTTGCCACCATCTCCACTGTTAAATATGTGTATTGATCTGAGGTAAGTTTTACACACTGACTCAAGCCCAGTGGAATGAATCATCGCGCTTCACAATAGAGAACTTTCCTATAAGGGCTTAGCTGATGCCAGACGAGACGGTGTCTTTCCTGTAGATAAAGATGGCATTAGAGGTTTAGAAAGGGGTCAGCGGGATTCCCTCCAGCCACAGAGTGTGGGGATTACCAAAGTCTGCAAAGAGCTGATTTTCTTACAGATTATGTACAATCTGTTCCCAGCAACAGAACCTTATATTCACAAGACATAGGAGCAGCTCTAACAAAAAGGCTTATATGTGCGAGAGCAAATAAGGTTTTTCTGCAGCATTCATCAGTGTTTATCACTCTGAGCCTAAAGCCAAACAGATGCTTGTGATTAGTTATATAGGTAAGTTAATACTAACTTAAGATACCACAGGACCCCTAAAGTATGTCATTTAGTGCACATGATAACCATGATGTTGGTTACGTAGATCATCAAGAGGAACACTGGTCTTTGTTGGGTTTATATCTGATACAAACGTCTTTGTTAACATTCTTAGAAGTCACAGCATTACAAAAAGAGGTATCAAAGTTGCCAAGAGGGAGTATTCATAGTGGCTTTGACCACAAAAGTTATCTGGAACCAATAGCTGTTCATTGAAACAGGAGTACTCAGTACACAGTACACAGTACAGTCAGCCACACATTTGAATTCCCTGGTAGTCTGAAAATCAGCTGATAGTCTCAAAAAATAATGTTTTGCAGTGGAAAAAAAATGCTACTAGAAAAATAAGGCCTACTTTAAAGGTTGTTAATTAAGTCTAGATTGCTGACAGGATGTTTGGAGGATAGGCTTAAAACAGATGGAATTTCTTTTAAAAAACTAAATTTATTGTGCACTGATCTCATATTGATGTCAGCTAAATAACAGCCGCAGAAAGGTAATTTAAGCGTAAATCTTTTTTAAAATGCTGCAAAAATGCAGATAAGAGAACATTAGCTGGTTGTGTGTTGATTGCACTTAAGATTGGCACTGAAGTGTAGCAATCATAAGTAAATACAGGAGTAATTTACTGCAGATACAACAGTTGGCATGTACTACTGGGTCTTTCAGTTTAAGGGCAATTTAGCTTGTGTTGCACATGAATCTGAATTCTTTTATTTGAGTTTGAACTGATGGGAATCTGTGTTATAAATTCAAAATTATTGCATTTATAATTCATTTGAATCCTGTTGATCTTAGATCGGCATTTTTGTGCTTAAAACAAAAAAATGCACCCAAACGCAAAATGGTCCCTCTTAGCAGTGTAGTACAGCAGCTCAGCCACTAGATGTCACCGTTTACCCAGAGAAAGGTGGACGACATAGACAGAACAGAGGGGCAGACCAGAGTGAGTCATGCAAAGTTGTATACACTTCTCTTAGTATTTCACTAAGAGAAGTGTACTCTTTCTATATTTCCATGTCATACTTTATTTGAACCATTTTTGGTGCTGTAAGAGATGCAGGTTACTTCGACATAGGTTTGTTTGCAAACTTTACACTGTAGAGACCAGGGTTATGAACACAGATGTTATCACACAAACACTTTGCCCTCTACTGTGCTCAGTTGTGGAATGGAGCTCATTACACATATCAGATGTCACACATTGTGTACACAGCCTGGCTTTGATAAATGCTTCATTTCTCTAGCTGATTTAAAGTACTTGATTACACATCTGAGCTGATTTAATGGGGAGGCTGAGTGCACTGTCAGTATTGTTGTAGCTCTGAAGAGAGTTCAGACTTCCAGGTCATGTGATTGTGAGAAGCAAAAATAAACCGTGGTTCTGTGAGGTTGTAGGCTCTGTGAAATACTCTTTAAAGGGATAGTCCGCATTGAAGAGAGGTTGTATGAGGCACTTACCTTCAGCAGATGGCAATTGGCACACAAACAGTTTGGAAAAGCAGGCAGGAGTACCAGCACAGACACTTAACACCGTATTGATGGGTTCTCTCTTTAAAGCCACCAGACTCTGATGAAAACAGTAAATTTAGCTTGCAGAAAAAGGGAGTTGCTGGTCTAGCACTGTCTCAATCCTTTAGCTTGTTAGTGTTATTGTGTGTCATTGGTTTAAAACACAAAAGTCACAGTTACACAGACAAAATAACCAACAGAGGCAGCAAAAGACCAGCAAATACGATGTTTTGTGAGGTAAGGTTATTGTTTTTGTCAGTGGGTACTGGTGGCTTTAAAAAGAGCATTAATGGCAGCTTCAGTTCCACCCAAGTAAACTGAACATAGGCTGTCTGATGGTAAGTTAAAGCAAAGTGAAAACATTCATTCATTCATTAATCTTAACTGCTTAGCCCAACTCAAGTGGCTGGAGCCGATCCCAGCTGACATTGGGCGAGAGGTAGGGTACACCCGTCACAGGTCGCCAGTCTATCACAGGGCTGACACATAGAGACAGACAACCATTCACGCTCTCATTCACTCCTACGGGCAATTTAGAGTCACCAATTAAACCTAAGCTGCATGTTTTTGGACTTCGAGAGGAAGATGGAGGACCTATGGAGAACCCACGCTGACACAGGGAGAACATGCAAACTGCAAAGAAGAGCTGCAAGTCAGATTTCAACCAGCAACCCTCTTGCTATAGATCATACAATGATTATCATACAATTAATTGTCCTTCATTTTCTTGTTTAATGTCGATTAAATCTGTCCTGCTGCTGCCCCTGTCCACTGCAGTACAATTGTTAGATTCTGTGCCAATGCTCTTGCCTGCTTCTACAAACTGGGGGCGTGCCAACGTCCATGTACTGTAGTTAATACACTAACTATGGATAAGTACTGCATACGACCCCACTCCAATAAACTGGAACTATTCCTGTAACATGATACTAATCTAACAATGTAGGATAGTTGTTCCACTAAGAATATATGCACTGTGTGCAAAGTTTGTAGAGAATGATTTACTAAAAGAATGCACTAATAAATCAATTGGTCAGTCACTCTGATATCTGCGTTGTTACTGACTCATATACGTTATGGTGTCCATTCAAGTCAGTAAATGCATGCACTTACCTGAAAGCAGCAGGTTTGTGTGATACATTTTATTGCAGTAACCATTTCTAAACATACCTTCAGGGTAGGCTGTTTGGATTAAAATGTGGGCACTGGCACAAATCGCTTTGGCACAATTCAGTGTGTGTATTTTTCTTTTGTCTTTGGACCATGTTAGATGCTCCGTGCAGAGCTGACCTTTAAGGAAAGCTAATTTTCCTCCGTGATTCATTTGTGCCACAAGATCACCAGGTGTTTTGTGATGTGCCTCCCACTCAGTCAGGTATCATCGCCGGCTGTGGACCACAATACCAAAACACCAGTGACACAGATTCCATGCTTGCTGTCAAGGACACCGCTGACAAAAGCAGAAGTGACTTTCACATGTCTGTGCTGTACACTGTTCTTAGCCTCAAATGGCGTTACACTGGCTGCTGATCTCTTTTCCCACAGCAAGTTTAGCTCATGCGGAAAAAGCCAAATCCCAAAGCAAAGGTGCCACCACAGATAAATGGTGTTAAATAATGATGTTGGCGAAATTATAAAAGAAAGGCTGATGACAGAGCGTGTAGCTGGCAGTTGAGACAGGAACTCTGCAGCCTCTCTTTCCCCTTCCTCTCAAGCAGAGTCAGGGGGTGAACGCCTGTTTGAAGCTCTCCCCCTGGGCTCCAGGGTTCTGTGGGATCCGGGTGTGCTGACACTGTTAGCACGCCTGATATGAGAGCCTGATCAAAGCTGGCTCATTCTGCCTGACCGATTTCCACAGGATTAAGGATTAGGGAGACAGGAAGCTGGGAGAGGCACAGAGACAATCTGGGAGAGACAAAAAGGGATAGTGAGGGTTATGGAGAGTGAAAGGGATGGAAAAATGTTGAAGGAGACAGAGGGGTCATAAGGCACTGGCAGAGAACATCTTGGGAAACTAAATACGGAGAATCAAGTCAGTGAAGGGATTTACAAAACAAATAAATCAGGAGGACAAAAAGTACATTCAAGAGAGCATAATACAAAGGCTTTCTGCAGAACACCACTTTTGGAGTGATATAAAAGACAATGCAGCTTTAGTTTTTCTGGCTGTGGGAGCTTGGTCACCTTCTGTTACCAACTAAGTCCCCCAGAGGACCAGTCTGTGCTGCAGCTCATGAAGTGTTAAGTCTGATATGTAGCTGGGAGACAAACCCTGCTGTGCTCTAATAGTGAAATCTTGAAATCAATTCTAAAACTAACAGGCAACCAGTGCAGAGCTGCTTAACGGGGGGTGGTGTGATCTTTTGTTCTTCATTTGGCGAACAGCCTGCTGCAGTATTTCAAACAGGAAAAGGAATACGATCACAGTCTAAATGTAAAAATATGAAAGTTGACGTTTTGAAGGTTATTAAATGATGAAAAGTATGTTATTTTGGGAGTGGCTTTTAGCTGAAGCAAGCAAAGACTTACCACCTTTATCAACAGAGCAAATATCAGTCATAATCACCTCCAAATTGTTATCTACAGGGCAAATTTTGCTGAATATGTTACCCATAGAGTCTGAATTGTAAGGGTAGTGGCATAGACTGTAAAATGGGTAGTGGTCAGGAATATTCTTTTCATGGTCAGAAAGGAAGCAGATGCAGCCACCAATTGATGCTGACAACAGTTTTTAAGGTCCAATAAAAACCTTGCAAAGAAAAATTTCAGTTAACTTTAAGGAATTGAAAAAAGATAGTTGAAGGCTAAAGATTTAACATATAAAAACACACAGTGCACCATTGTAGTGACCTGTCAATCACAAGGTAGCAATGCTTTAAAGCATATTTAACTTTATCATCTATTTTACTCTCACTGTGACCATCATTTACAAAACGTAATGCTGTATTGAAGACTTGACCTGACCTAGTGATTGAGACCATAAATTAATCTGGAAAATGTTAATAAATCAAGTGAGAAGTAGAGTAATTTTCTCCTTAACCTTTTTTAAATTTTTTATTTTAATTGAAAACATTTTTTGTGACCAGTGTAGTCGCCCCCTGCTGGACGTTAGAAGGAATGCAAGTGTAAGGCAGGTCAGCATTGGCATCACTTTTCAGACACAGAGATTGCTACTTGATCACATTAAGTCACTCAGTATGCTAAAGGGATGTCTGTGATTGTTACAAAAGTCTTGCTCAGTGGATGATAGCATCTTTAGAGTAGCCTAAGTCAGTGAGCAAGCTATCAAAAAGCTGGTAGTTTAAAAACCATTGAAGAAGTAAAGAGGTTGTTTAAATGGCATCATGGCATATCATCATTACCTGTGACCATCAGGATCTTGACTGATTGTTGCTTTGGCCTTCTCATTCAGCACAGAGATCGATACAACTTCAATTCAAGAACATCAAAACATGAGTAATGTTTCTATCTCACATGGAGATTTATCTTCTGTGTGATGTGGTCTGGTAGATCATCACAGGTGTGACATCTGAAGGTGAAACAGCAGCTGCAAACAATCTAGTTTAGAGCCAAGACTATTGTCCTGTTCCTGTGTAAATACAACAGAAATGGATAGGGACATTCCATTGTGGGTTTTTGGTGTTTTAGCAGGTGTTAGTTTCACTAACCTGACTTACATGATGTTATTGAGCTATTCAGCTGGTTTCTGTTAGTCATTTTGGAGAAGTGCAAGCGGTACGTTCTGCAGAAAACAGCGAAACAGAGAGTTGGTACATTTCTGCAGTATTACATGGCTGCTAAAGAGGAAGGGACTGTACTGTATGTTGTGACTGGGCGTCTGTTTAAGGTAATTAATGGTCACAGTGAAGGAGAAAGTGACAGGGAGAAAGAATGGGGACAATACACCACCTGCCTGCCAGAACAGATTAAAAGGGCCAGATGAAAGGTCAGGGAGAGGCAAAGTTGTTCACCCCCACCAGATGTGCGCTTGCTCTGGCCTATAGCCGATTAGTTATCTCACAGTTCATGACACCAGGGATGGTGTCCAGGCAATTACATTTCGCTACACACCCATAGCAACCTGATCTGGGGATTTTTCCCTGTTTTACATTGTGTTTGTGAGTGTCAGGATGAAGGGAGGAGTCTTTTTACACACTGGTGGCATCCATAATGACAAAGCGATAATTCACATCATGCTCCAGTGCTGCGATCATTATGTTCCCATGTGCATGCATGTGTTCTCCGTGGCTGCAGTCAAGCAAAACATGTTCATTTTTCGGTTGCTCCCAGAGATTAATAAGAAAAAACACCCATTCACACCCCATGGCATGCTGCCTCATTTGCCCAAGCCTCCATCAATTCTTGGTTATAGCCAATAGCAATAAAGGAAGTGGTCCCACTGTCACAGAAACAGTTGGCACGGAAACAGCACATTACACCATCGTCCAATCCCCCTCCCATTCCTTTGTCGTCATTTCTCCCCTCCCCTCCCCTCCCTTCCTCTCCTCTCCAGTCCCCTCCTCCTCCTCCTCCCTCTCTCCCTATCTTGTATGTTTTTTCAGTCATCAATGAAATCACAACCAATCCTGCTGCTGGCCTGTCAGCAAGCATATAAAACCTCAAGAAACAGATCTACTCACTGCCTCACCTCCATTCTAGCCGGCAGGGCTCGGATTCCTTAATGGCCAATGTATATTTTATCATTATAGCATGAAAAAAAGATCCACTGGATGCTGTAGCTACCCCATCAAAGCCTGTTTTTTCTCCCTCTCTCTCCCCCTCACTCGCTCTCTGTTACTCTCATGATTTAATCCTGACCATTTCCCCCTTCTCTCTCTATCCCTGCTGACTCCTCCCTCCATTTCTGTCCTGCACTCCCTCTCTCTGCCTCTCTGTCTCTGACACACTCAAACACACGCACACATATATACACGCCCTCCACCCCCATCGCTGCAGTGTCTCAACTGCCTTGGAGCAAACAAGAGAGGATATAGAACGCAGACGTTAATAAGACAGAGAAAGAGGGGCGCTGAAAGAGAGAGAGAGAGATGTACGTGAGTGTGTGACCCTGTGAATATGAGGAAGATATGAAGATGAAGCTGCAGGACTAAAGGTGGATTGCACAGAGCCTTTCTCTCCCTGCAAGGGCTTGTCTGCAGTATCCTTTTGTAAATGGATGCTGGCTTGTGAACACGGTAAGCTTGACTAACAGACACAAAGCTTCTTCTTCTTTCTTTTTTTTTAAATCACCGCAAGGCTCGTCTGGACACAGAGGAGGAGCAAGATGCTATTTCATTGTAGCCATTCTGTGGAGGGCGAGTGTGTTTTCCTGATAAAATGGGGAAGGTGATGTTCAGAGATGGCACCAAGGCAGGCAGGCTGTCCAGTCCCCTCCTCCACCCTGCTAGCTCTGTGCCAACGGACGCTGCTATCTTATGCTTCAATTTGACTCATCATCTCCCCAGAGCATCCTCTATCCTTACAGAATGCTTTTATCTGAACGCAGTGCTCAGTTCATGTAATTACTGTATGTAGGACAAGTGAAGGATGCATCAAAGATGTGTGTGTGTGTGTGTTTCTGTGAATGTCTATGTCTCCTGTCCAGGCCATAACCTATGAAATGGATAAAAGGGAAATGAGAGAGAAAAAGCACATGATCAGGTGTTCAGTACTTACAACTGGCTTCACGAGACATTGAATGTGAATTTGCAGTGGGAGGTGTACAAATCCAGCGGAGCTCACGGGCACTGGGATGAGCGGGCAAATTGTGGCCTGACAGCAGCACAGGAACGTTGTAGATTTTGCCAGTGGAGCTTTCGGTCTGCTGGTCTACGGGGGGGAAATTCACATTCATTAATAATCTGGAGTTGGGATTTATTTGGTTAATCTGTGTCTGTTTATGAATTGACGGTGAGAGCGAGGAAAGAGGGAGAGAGCAGAATGTGTTCGTTACTCAGCAAGTCAAACATGATGATTTTTTTTTAAAAATGTCTGTTTTTTAAGAGCATTATTGTATTTTTTTTTTTCAATGGGGGTTGGGATTGGTTGTGCAGCATCAGGAGAGCATGTGTATTTGTGCGTACTGTATGTGTGTTTGTGTTACATGCTTGACAGAGAGAGAGAGAGAGAGAGAGAGAGAGCGAGAGAGAACCAGTGCAGGGAGGGGTCGAGGGGCTGGGGGGTTTAACAGTGGGGAGGCAGATGGGGCAGAGGGGCGGAGGTTGATGCAGCAGAGAGCAAGAGAGAGAAAGAAGCAAAGAGAAGATTTAGAACAGATTGGATGAAAGAGAGCGGGGAAAGACCGTGATAATTTCACGGTGGTAGAAAGACAGCGCTTTTCTGAGCATGTGACACAGAAAGAATGCTGGATGTGTCTGTGATAGTTCCACCAGCAGCAGCTCACAGGCCCCGAGACATCTCTGAATCTGTGAATCAAGGCGAAGATGGAGGATGAATTCCACCATGCCTTCATGTCTTGAGCACTACTGATAACAAAATGGATCAGGAATATTAGACTTTTGCTGAACCTGTGTAATGTCGCCTGATTGGGGGTTTGTGAGAAACCGCAAACACTGGATAGGAATATTGATTGCTGTCATAGTGTAAAGCTGACAGATTGGAATAAGCCTTTATGGGTGGCTGCCAGTTGAATTTACTGTTCTTCATCAACAAAATGCTTTACATTTTGGAATTTAGTTAAGAAGCTTTTGCAACAAACAAACCATATTTTTACAGGATTTGTGATCCAACATTGGCTTAGGTGCATTTTTGGTGCTGGCAATGTGGACAAACTATCTCTATTTCATATATAGATAACAATCACAATATACCCTGTTTTCTGTTGGTTCAATAATTGAATTGTTTATATGAGATAATCACATGGAAAAGCTTATTTTTGGATACTCCTTTTGGGAGGAGTGAATTAATGTCTTGGCAAAGTATTGAGTATTTTTCTATGGTTTGTTCTCACAAGCGATGATCAGAACATAAAGTGTGACGTAACATTGCATAACGCACTGTAGTCACTGATTTTTCGACACCTTGATTGAAACGATATAGAAAATATATATGATAGACATTTTATACAATTGTTTTACTTTCTCTGATCCAAAATTACCATTTTAATCAATCATTCTAGAGACCCTACAATGGGATCGGACCACACCCATCTATGAATCCGGCCTTCATTTTGATCTTAACTTCAGACCTGTAAAGTTTCATTACCCAATTTCGGATGGTGACAGAAACTGTCCACAGACGTACAGATTTTATAAACACCTGACAAAGTTCTCAAAACCACTTCTGTATTAGTTCCCACTACTGCTGCCATTACTTCCCTTCTCTTCAGGACCACACTATAACATGATGACACGCACACTCACAGGGTTAATACAATACCAGCCACATGCTGTTGCGGCTAGTAATTAATTAACATCCATGTGTTTTTCAAGCACAGATGACGTAAAGCACTGTTGTATTGTTGTTAGCGCAATCAGTGCAGCATTGGTTTCATTAAAACTTCGAGGGGTCTGGGTTGTAATTTAGGGCGGGTACCACAATGTGCAGATACTTAATACTTCATGATGCCATCTCAAGAGAAGATGCATGGCATGTTGTTTTGATGTCAGTTACTGGGAGAAAAAACTGTGGCCTATAATATCACAAACAGAATCAGAACGTGGTGTGCAGCAATGAATGTTTTGCATGCAAACATTTTTGCACACAAGATAGTGTTTTACCATCAGTATTTTGCACCCACAATTCAGATAGTCTTAGTTGATTTCATTCAGTTGTTCCTTCCGGTTTCAGCTACTATAGTCTCAGTCACGTGTTTACCACTTGAAGACAAACCAAGGTCACATCCTCTTTGACAAAAGCTCTTAATCAACAGTAATTATTTCATTGGAATTCTTATTTTTTCCTGTCAAAAAAATGTCAGAGGTGACTGATGACCTTGGCTTTAAAATGCTGGATGATGAGGTTCAGTTTGAAATATAAAGGTTAATCACATGCTGCTTACATAATGGTTTTCACCAGGTTTCACACACAAACACATACACACTGAAAAATGTCATCATACCCTTATTCAGACTGTTTGAACATAATATTGAAAAAAAAAGCTCTGATTTCGATAAAGCGGTTTTCTTAAGCCAAATACACAAACCTCAACATGAATTGTTAAACCAGTGGAATACACATTACATACATTAAGCATAAAGCCTCTTCCATAAGCATCATCAGCTTCTGTTTTTGTTCTGTTTTGTTTCAGTGGTAATATGCAGTATGCTGCCTTTCAAGCAGCCTTTATGCACATGTAAAAATGAGAGCAATAGTGTGGCAAAACCTATGTCGAGTTGACCTCCTTCCACCTCCTTTGTTACTTGCTACATCCACTCCACTGGGTGACATAATGGCAGGGGACAGCAGGGACAGACTTGGTTTTAAAGTGACAGTGGCTGTTGAGGTAGCAGCTCTTGCACTGAGGAGACTTATGTCACTGTCCGGAGCATTTTTAGCCACCTTTTAGGTGAGCACACAGCCGACTTGGACAATTAAACTCAGCTCTATTACAGTTAAGTACCAAGGGGGGCAGGCGTAGATCCCTTGGCAGCCTACTTAATAAAATGATTAATCTAACATGTCATTTATTTCCTGGAGAGGAATTATCAGAATTAAAATGAGTCTTATGCATTTTCTTTAGCAGTTGAAATACTTCAAATTAAAATGGATCTTGCTAAGGCAATGAAATATCCCACAAAACAAAAGAAGAAATATGCGTCCATAAAGTTTAAGTCTCTGAGTTGCTTTGTGAGTGTGTACGTTCAGACAGGGCACTGCTCTGATTCAGCTGGCTCAGCATTTGTGTTTGTTTTGGGTCTCTAATCCTTGCCAGGTACTGGGACAAAGTGTCATCTCTACACAAACGGTGGTGAGACACTGTTTGGCAGCCATTTCTTTTAGACAGGCGCTGATGTAGAGAGGACTAATAAATGACTTAACGGTAAAGCATCAGCGAGGAAAGCTGTCAGCTGAATCGAACAAAATCTTTGGGCGGGGCTCTGTGAATGAGTAAGGATTAAGTTATCTTTGGGTGTTACATAAAATAACATCAGCTCAATTCATCCCTCTTTTTCTCTTTGCCCTCCTTTCTAATCTTTGCCGGTATTCACATACAGGGGCCTGTCTGTTTTCCTGAAGCCGGCGAGTGAGAGGGCCTTACTTCCAGCACTCAAATCTGAGAGGGCAGAGCAGAGGGGACTAACAGAGCAACTTTGTGTTCCATCGCACACACATAACAGCGGTCATATGACAACAAGGAGGTGGAAGAGGGG
>CAFUXE010000823.1:1344979-1367927 GCA_903364295.1 Serranus cabrilla | reverse complement strand
GAGGGAGTATATGGCTTACTACCCACTGCTGAGGGATGTTGCTCTTTACTGCAAGAAACAAAACTAATGTGTGTACATGCATGCATCGACACACGTACAGCAGTATGCCTACATGTATTTCATTCTCTGATATTAAAATGGGATTTCTGCCAACAGCCGATATTAAAGTTTATAGCACAACAATTAGCTTGTGTTGATGGGGGTGTGCAGGCCTGCTTTTCTAACAAAGTGAAGCTGGTGGTGTATGTCAGTGACCTCTACAGTCCACTGCTGTGGTCTTTAGAGAAATCAATTCTGATTTCCAGTGTTTAACATGCAGTATAATTGCCTTTTCCTGTTTGAACAGGTGACATTTTCTCATATCCCTCCCCTCCCCACACATTCATCCTGTAAACACGAGACTTGGGTCGATTCCCGGTTTTGCCGGTCCAGTCCGGTGTGTGAGCTTTAACTGGTTTGATTTGATTCAAACCAGCTGAACCGGCATTTGTCAGCCATATGTGTCACGGCACTAAATCCAACTTCTACTGCATTAGTAATAAGCAATATGACAACGTGATTAACATGATATTATGTTTGTTTATAATCAGACTAGTGTCTGAGAGGCCGTGTGTAATTCACTGCCTCGCTACATGAAAGATCAAAATATTGGTTGAGATGGAAGGGGGTAAGATGCCCATAGCACACTTTGTGTTTGTTTACTAAAAAGTTTAGATTCAGTTTTGTTTGCAGTTTCGAGGTCTCCTGTGTTTTATGGACGTCTGTTTTGTAATGGCAGGGAAATTGAATTTTGGGCTGTAGGCTTTTTTAAATCAATTTTTTTGTTGAAATACCGCTAGTGGCCACTGGAGAAAAAATGTACAATACATCCATGGATGAAACATGTCAGAGTAGAGTTGCTTTAAGAAATATAAAAATGCGAAAATATGGCAACAATATGGATTTTAAGCCAATGAGAGGGTGGATGTGAATCAGAAAACATAGATGAGCAATGTGCACTGCAGGAAAACATGGCAAAAGTCATTGCTTAGGGGTGTTCTACCGCCACAAAGTGGACTGGAGTCACTACAGTCTAGTTCATGGGTTCTCTCAGTTGAATTATGTTCCACTTGAGTCAAGTGCGACACATAGTGGTAGTTTACCAAACCGGTTTGGACCCGTCTGATCTTGTTCTTGGCTTATTAGAAACTGGTTTCATCTTCTTTTTTTTTCTTTTTTTTTTTACACCAGCCCAACCCTAGTAAACACAAAACATACAGTTCAACTGTGCTGGCATTGTTGGCTGGGATCAGTTGTGGGCTTGGCATTATAACAAGATTATACATAATTGAATTAAAATATAGGTGTGGCTTTTTTAAATGCTGATTTCATCATTTGGTGTAAATCTTGCAGAATCTCTGCAGGAGCAGCTGCCCCACTGCAATATGCAAGACATTTCACTCTTTATTACTCCTTTTAGAATCTACTTTATCATTGTCCCTTACAGCAGTTCTGACAGGATGGGTAATGGCTGTTGCATGTGCTGCAGCATGAGATGTTTCTCCTTTTCCTGTTCCAGTTATCAAATCACCAACTGCAGATAATGTCTGTGGGTTGTAGAAGCCTGAAAGTGTCCGTTACCCACAATTTCCTTCTGTTGCAGAAAGCGTTTATCTTATCTGTCATGACCCAAATGAATATTACATTGGAGTGTTTGAATGAAGATTAGACTGCTTATAGTACTAACCTGAATTGATTTGATCTACGTGATACAGTGAGAGACTTTTTCTCTATGAAGGCAGAAAAACGTCTCTATGCACCAGCAGTAAAAGATCTGAACAGACAGATATCTTCACATGTGCACTCACATAAGCGTGTACACCAATGCACACACACATGCACACAAGACTCTAGTGTCCACCTTGTGCCATCTTATCCCTTCACATCAGACAGCCTACCCATAGCTCAGCCTGTGCACAAACATGCCATTGTCATCGCTGGCTGGCCTTGTGACTCAGTGTGACCCGCTGGATTGGAGAAAGGGGAACACAGCCATTGAGATCAGGAACGTTAAACAGAGCATTATCACGAAAAAGCATCTAGCATACAGAGGCCTAACCCCCACCCCGTCTCCACCCTCTAAACAGCCCACTGTTTTGGGGGAGTAGAGAGGAGAACACTACCCACCATTGTTTTCCATAATGAATGAGTAGTGTCCTCACATGTGTACAGTATACAGTCATCCTTCTCTGAAGTCCACAATCAGGACAGCATGTCAGTAGTGATAACATGAAGTGATAGCACGAAACGCTGAACAAAACAAACTGTGGGAGAATAAATAGGTTGGAAGATTATGAAATTATAGTGATTTTTTGATTGACAGTTTAGTTTACTAGTTTACTTATATTGGATTTAGCTTCAACTCCCAAATGATTTGGCACATTCATAATGAATAGATTCTGGAAAAAGCATATATGACAAGCTTTCATGCATGTTAATGTACTGAGCTACGGACTGAGTTTCTCTTAAAGCTGCAGTATCCAATGTTGCACCACTACACACAGCACAGAAAAACTGCCCTTAGCTACACAGCGACCACCAAATCACTGGCGTACAGTTTACACATCCAGCAAACACTGAGAAACATTAACATTCATTTGAAGTCATGTTTACGAAACCACTTTCTTTTATCTCCATTTTGGTCTCCACCAACTTATTTTTTTGCAGAAAGTGAGACTTTTTTGGGGGGGCAAAACAGCTTTACTTGATAGCAGCAAGACATGCAGGAAAGGGCTCCTAGTCAGAATCAAACCTCGGCCAGCGGCAACAAGGACAATATATGAACTTTTTGAACTCTTTGACACAGTTTAACACACTGCACATTCAGCTAACTGGAACCAGCATCACCATACTTATTTTTGTCAACAACAGTTACAAAGGGGGGTGGGGTCTCTGGATCGGTCAATAAAGCTCTGTAAAGCTGCAGAGAGGGGAGGTATTCCACTATGACGCCATTTAAATCCATATCAGAAGTATCGATTTTTACCGGTTTAAGTATTTTCTAAGGTACACAGAGATGATCTTGGGAGATTTTGAGCTCACCGAACAGCTCTACTCTAAGCACAAAAAATCCCTCTGACGGTCCTCGACTGTAATCACAAGCTAAATTTAAATGGTGTCAAGAATCCTGGGCAGCCCATTAGATACAGTGTCACCTGGAATATGATTTCGAAGCAAAGGTGCTATATGACATTAGAGACTTTCAGACACCTTCCCCCAGGAGTCTTCTTGGAGAGAAATCCTAGACACACGGTTGCTGACAGGCTCATCTTGAGACTCTCTGACAGCCCATTTAAATGTGTCTTCACTGCATAAATGTGGTTAACTAGGTATCTGTGTTCAGTGAGAATGACAAGGGCCCCTGCTTGTTCAATTTCCTCTCTATAGTGTTGGAAAATGGACTGGATTATTGAAAATTAAGGCAAGTCTGGACTTGGATCAAATGCAAAATCTTGCATAAATTGAATGGTGCTGAGGATCACTCTGCCTGCGACCTATATCTCATACGATGCTGACGTAGGATGTGGCGACCACAGAGCTCTGACTCATCACACAGACGCAGGTTGGAAGACTTGATTTTTTTCAGTCCACTGAGAGATGCACAGAAAAGCATATACTTCAGTTCTTACTAGCAACATGGCCAACGATACATTTTTCAGAGGCATCACATGATATAGTGTTATCTACAGGATCTGTGTTAGCAACAAGCATTAGGTTGACATTGATCTATCATTGTGTGGCTGGAAGCATGAAATTGACTCTCTGCTTTTTGTCCCAGATTACGTAACTATATAGTTGCAGTATATTCAGTGTATAGACACAAAAACCATCCAGTGTAGAGCCCTGCAGAGCACCAACCTGTGACGCATAGCTTCTTTCTGTCCCTTTGAAATGTCTCCATATACATTGGATTTCTACCGTGCATGTGATTCAATACTGACCACTGTAAAGAGTCAATTCCAGTCAATCTTATTTTCTACGTTTGGCCTTTTGAACTGGATCAAAACATCCACCCAGCGTGCAACTTTAACTAATCAGTTCAACATGGCATTTCTTCTTACTTAACATCTAGTCATACAGTAAACACGGTGTGGCTAAAAGATTATCAGGCCTACTGGAAGGAGCTAAAGGACAACTGCTCTTTTTTTAATTTATTCATGGTTCCCACGTTTAGGGTGGCGAAAGGATTTTGACAGATTAAGATTATAATCACCAAAGTAGCCCGCTCCATTTTATCTAAAGCTCCCATGCCGAACGGTATCAGCTGCTAGATGTAGGAATGCCTGGAAACGTTGCCAGACTGGTAGCATCTCCAGTGCGCTTTCCACCAGCTTCAGCCCAACAGATTTAAGATTCTCTCAGCTTTAATCTGAGGCAGTAGGCCTGAATTGTAAATGGCATTTTTTTTACAGTGCTGAGTTCACTATTTTCTTATCTTCATGCCCACTGAGTGATGCCCAGAAACATCCCGGACACAGCAAAATGAAAAGAAAAGAGAAAATGCATTCAGATGGCAGGCTCTCTGCAGATACAGACACCACCACACACTTCTAGTGGGTCACAAGAGATGAAAGAGAAGGATTTGTCCATACATTTTGTTTTGTTGTGTTTTTAGAAAAATCCTGCATAGTGTATCTTAAACAATATAGTGTTAATGTTATATGACCTGGTTAATCTGGATTGTAGCTTCAGCCTTTGAAAGAGTTGCTACGTGTTACCTGAAGATATAGATTCATTATTAATAGTTATTAATTAGATTACTTAATATTTTAGCTAGATTCATGTTACATTTCCACTCTGTTAACATAGAAAAAATAGAAAGAACATAGTTTCTATTTCCATTTTTCATAATGTAGTCTACACTCTATCAAGTTGGTCAATATTGACACTGACATCCAATCAAAATGCAATGAGTCACCAGTTATAAGGTACGCTTGTAGTTTAATGTGCTTCAGTACAATAACCCTGTGATAAATCTTTCATTTGTCATATTTAGTTGACAGAACAGGTGTTGATTCAGCTCTATGGTCGATTTTGAAGCTGCACTTTAATGTGCTACTAATATCAAGTCCTCCTCATATACATACAGTGCATATTCACATCAGAAATATGATAAAACACACCTTATAGTCCCTGCAGATTTCTTTCATATCTACCTTTCTCAAAGTGAGGCTTAAAGTCTGAGCTTTAAAGACTTAATTTGAGTCATGTGCACCTCATCTACTACAAAGATGTTGTGGTCCACAGTATTCAGTTTGGTTCTGCACAGATTGAAACCTCATGTCTTGAGTCTAAAATCGAATTTTTGTTTAGAATGAAGTAAAATCCAATATTTCTTTCTAATGACCGGCTTGTACTTTCATATTAATTCATGTAAGGTTGGACTCTCTTGCTTTTGCTTGATGTTACCAAACTCATCCGTGTCTTATTTATGATAGTAGTATTGTTATTTTAATTATTCAAATTTTTACGTATTTGGCTTATTTGATTCTGTTCAAGCAAGCTGTAAAATTGTTTATTTGCGGGTGAATCTAATATCGGCTGCGTTTGTTGATTCATTAATCAGTCACAAAGCAATAAAGAATGCTTTGGGGTTTGATCGCTTTCAAAATATGTAAATTGAAAATTGAAAGTCCTGGGAATATTTACAGCTACAGCGCTTTATTGAAAAGGCAAGAGCTGCTAGAACATGTCTGCTCCTGATTAAATATTTAAAAACCTCCAGTGATTACAGCCTCAAGACTATGATGGCTTTGTCAATGGCCAGCCAAGCAGTGCTATATCCATATTCAATATTTCAGCCTTGCACATAAATTGTTTTGTGATTTTTTTTCTCTGTTGGTGTCAAAGTCTGCACTTTCAACAGCAGTGCTGTTCTTTTGTTTACTGTTTCTGCACTTGCAGATGATATTCTGATAGTGTGTGTGTGTGTTTCAACTGTCAACAGCCTCACAACCACAGTTTAAATTTCTCATCCCTTTTAAAGAAATGCTAACGTCCGTGGAAACGTCAGTAAACCTTCAGCAGGTGTGTAGTGCTGATGCATCGCTGTAGCTCTGTCACATCAACACAGCTCCTAACGGTCTACACAAAGCCTTGAATGTCACCCTGACCTCCACCTGTGGGGTCAGCAGCCTTATTCATGTGTGTAAATCCACTTCAGTGCATTTTTAGCATTTCATTGCCTACTCTTCCCCGGTGCATTTCAAATCACTGCCCTGTGTGGAAAAAATGCCAACAATCATGTCTATCTGAAAGAGGATTAGTCTGCCCCGACATCCGTTTACCAGATTTTCTGTTATATATGCCTTCATTTGGGAATTAAAGCTTTCCCTGTATTAAATTTTGTCCTTTCAACTCAACCGTCAACTGTTGGTCAAATTCCTGCTTTTGACTTCTGTTAAACTCTAGTCCGTCCATCTTGTTGTAGGTGTCTGTAGAAGCTGTTTAAGACAACAGTAGTTGAGGAAAACATGAGTACTGATTACCTCAGATTTTCTCACTAATGAAGAACGTATACACCGCCTCACATGTGGCATCACATAAATAAATAACATCTCTCCAGCAGAGCCTCTGGTCTGCTTAGAGGCCTTCTCTGCTTGACTGAGCAACTTTTTTTTTTTACCATAAATCTCACACTGCTTGTTAAATTTTTTTAACTGATTTCTATACATCTCTAATCACAGTTTTTGTTCTAATTTGAAAACAAAAACGATGAATCCATAACTGAAAAGTTGCATATAGTTGGTCTTGACAGTCGCCACAGAGCTCATAAATATCCGACACGGCCTGACGGATTGATCACGCTAACTGCTTAATCTTGACACAATAGCAGGATTTAGTACAGATCTGGGGATTAGCTACTGTTTCACTCCTGGGGTTTTGGATATTATTGTAAGAATCACTCTGCTGGATTCCAGTAAAACTCTGGACACTGTATATGGACAGTGACCAGACAGCCCTAAGTCTTTCAGTAACCTCTTTTTGTCAAGCAGCCAGGGGGAAGCTAGTCAGAAGCAGGATGCATCCCTCCAGCCACTAAAACAGCTGCCTTTGGATGAGAAAGCATGAGCCCTGTGCAGCTGATCGTAAAGCATGTGAGCTGTTTTGTTTTCTGTGTGCATGTACTGTATGTTAGTTTGCTGGAGGGAGTCTGACTGCAGGAACGCTTCTTTATTCAATGCCAACACTCTTCAGTAAGACAGCGCTAACACTATTTATTAGTATCTACTTAATAACATGTTTACGACACAATGCGGGGCCTGTTGTGAAAATGCATGAATGATGGTGACACACAAAGGTCAATAGGTCTGCGAACCCATGGGGCACATGGATATGAATTACCGTGCAGTCATCAAAGAGTCACATTTCCATAGCATCATACTGTTCTGAATAGTCAAGGTTAGACTGACCATACACATGCCTCTCTGTATAATCCTAAAGAGCAAAGCATTACAGCCATAAACTGTCCTCAAATGCTGCAAGTGGAAATACCACAGATTTATTTTTGCCTTAGCTTGTAGGAACAATATGGCCAAATCTTATCCAAGAGCATTATAGGTCCCTAATAAAGCGTTTGTGAAAACAGATGCAAAGTTAACTTGCATTGTAGACAAAAAAAATAGCTGCTTTATTGTTTAGAATAAAATGAATAGGGCAGCTAAGTATTGGTGTTGCTAACATCAGTTCTAACTCAGTTTGCAATAAAATACAGCTTCCACAGCCAGCAACAATAAGTCCAGGGAACATTTCAGCTCAAAAATGTGCTTTACATTTGGCTGCAGGCTAACTTGTGACCGATGCACAATTTTTGCATTATAGTTATGTGATTTCTCAGCATAGCTATCCTGTAGAAACTTGCATTACAAGTAAGCAAACCACCAGAAGCTCTAAAAATGGCAGCGCGGAACCCTGAAATTGAAATAATGCTTTCCTGATATGTAACGGCCTTGGCAGTATATGGGTTGTGCAATAAAATCTTGCAGTGTCACATGCAATATGTTATTATAACAGTGACCGCTACAGAAAATTGCAGATGATCACTTAACATCCAGGAATTCATATTACATATTCACATGTTACACAACCACTGAATATAGGTGTAACAGTTTGGGTTAAATTTAGAACATACATAAACTAGGTTTCTAGCTACTCTTGTTCATCACTTTCCTAACACAGGTGCCAGTCCCCAGGTTGCTGTTGAAAAGTCCTTGGCCTGCTTAGCAGTGATGAATGGGCTATTTTCTGTAAGTGTATTTTGATGGAAGTGTAACTGTTCAAAGTTATAAATGTGAAACATGATTGCTGGCTGGTCCCCTGTTTAAGACAGCAGTTATTCATGACTGGCAGTTTGAACGTTGTGCAGTGTTGTTCCTGCTTGCTGCCGGGTTATTCTCACTGGAACACCTCATCCGATCCCTCTTGAAATGCAAGCCTGCTGACCACAGCTCTGACACACACACCTGCACGCCTCATTCATAAAGCATTACAAGATGACTAAAAGTGCACCTGTGCCTTTCACCTTTTCTTTTAACATTGCACACTTTTGCTTTCCATTCATGAAAATAATACATTTTCTGCATTTGCTCTTCCTCATTTCTGACACAATTGAGTGCAAGCTGCACTCGTAATATATTATACACATGCATTTTTGCAATTCTTTCTCTGAAATCATATGTGGTTGGATTTAATTTAATTTAATTAAAATCACATGTCTTCAGTGGCACACGGCGAGATTGATTTCGCAGCAACACATAATGGATTTAACACGCTTGTGTAGCTCTTTAAAATAGCTGCTATGAGATACAATTGAATGTTCTATATATGCTTAACAATGGCTGAACTGACCTGGAACAGTAGGTTCATTGTCACCACTCACCTAGTGCTCACTGAGCCTGAAAACAGATGAGGGAGAACCAGACGGCTTTCTCTTTCATTTCCCCTTTTATAAGAGTTTTTTTGTTGTTGATGGTGAATCTGGTCGTACCTGAACACTTTAACAGGTGTTGTTATCTTGTCTGGTGTTAAAAAATACACACAAGCTGGTGCCTCCAGTGTGTTAAATCATCATTGATTTCTATCTGTAGATACCATATAATGCATTTTTCTTATAACTTGTGTGCAATAACATCGAGCCTCTGATGGATTAAAATCGCCACCCAATCTAATGTGATTGACCCCAATTTTAATTGCATTTTTGTGGACTCAACAACTGCGGCAGGAGAAAAGGGGCCGTTATACAACAGAAACACACTGTGACTACATGTACTCACCTCTAATAAAGGGCGAGATAGTAATTATTTGCAGCACGGTGAATTAATAATAGGAGGTAGGCACCTGGGAGAGTGATGGAGGAAGAGCTGATGGGCCGTGTGCAGCAGGAGCTGTAAAGGAAAAATGTGACCGATCTCGCTCTAATCTTGGCTATCACATTACCTCAGCCCTCATGATACATCGAGATACTGGCCTCTCACTGAGGCCCCCATGGCTCCTACCTCCACACTTACTCTTAAAGTGACACACCTTGTACCTGAGCCAACTGCAGCAAAGGTGTCCTCGTAACACTGTTTTTAGAAATAGGGTCGAGGATAAATGGGAGTTGCCAGAGGAGGTAAGCCTGGATATGTAATCTTATTGAGTAACGTTGACAATAGGCATCATATGGAATAGAGACGGTACCTTTTTTTTGTTGTTTGCATTCAGAGCTATTTCAACTTTAAGTTTGACTATGTAATTTGTTATACAAAGTAATCATGTTTTGATCCTGTAGGCGCTTTCTTAATTAATTCGTGTTTATTTTTGTTGAAATTTTTCCAGGCATTTTGTCCCCGCTGTGTTATGCTCTAGTTCTGAAGGTGTAGGTCAGCAACAGACACTGCTTTCTTCTGTGCAGTGTAACGGCATGGGGAATATTATTAATACAAATTTAATGTGATAACAATATACACTGATTTTGCACTGCTGGCACACTACTTCCTTAGCAATTATCTAAAGTGGTATGACTTCAAAAAGTGCAGAAATGCAAGTGCGGCACATTTCTGAAACAGCAAATTGAAAAGACTTCACACACAGCTTTAATGTGTTTCATAGGCTCTCAAAATCAGTGATGTGCATTAACTGGTTTGGCTGGCTATGCCATTTTGAGAGGGTAGTCAGGTGCCTGGAGCCAGGAAACAATGCTCTCCACTCTGTTTGTGTTATGATGCTTTGTTATGGCTTTGTTCTGCTCTGTTTGTCCTCTCAGTCATTTGAAGAGTGGACCTCACTCACTCAGCTCTGAGAAAGGCTCTCTCTCTCTCCTCTCTCGCTCTGTGTGACAGGTCTGCAGAGTATAGTTTCGCCAACAAAACTAGGCCACAGTATGATTTCACATTTGTTACTCAGCCAATAACATTCTGTCCGTTTCAATGTGCATCTATTTATCAGAGAATCCACCGAGTGTTCACTGCTCCAAATTTCTTTTAACTTTAAATTTATCGCATACTATATGAGACGATTTTATTTGAATTCACGGTTCCGAACTTATTAGAATTCAGTATTTTTTTTCCATTAAAGCAAAAGTGCTGCCTCCTAAACAGCTTATATATCAAAGCAGGAGCAGAGTGAAACCAGATATTCCTCTTATTCTGATCACTGCAGAATCTTAAGGATAATGACACAGATGTCTGGGCAAGCAGAAGGGGCTTTACAGCGGTATGAAAGCATGAGAGGCTTTAGCCTGTTATTTTCCACTGTGATAGTAAAAGCATTTCACCTGATGTCGTTTTGCTGAGCAGCTCTGAGAGCTTGGCAGACCAAAAAGAGGACAGTCAGAAGTGCTGTGTGTTAGTGTGAATAACGGGAGATGCTATTGGTTGCAAGAAACACATTCATCATGTTAATCCTGCATCCGTTTCCTTTCAAATAGTGGAGTTTGTTTTTCTCGGCCTGTTTCTATGCGTATGTTTGACCTTGATTGTGTATATAATGAGTCTGTGTGTGCGGTGGTGTTAAATGGGTAGGCGTGGTTGGCTGGGATCTACTTTGGTTCAGGGTCTATGGTAACACAGGACTGCAGGGAGAGGGTTGGGGTGTGTGGCTGTTAGGAGCAGAAATCTCAAGAGGCCGTGTACACAGAATAAAAGTAGCATGGAAAGGGTTGAATGGGAAGTGTACAGGTCAGTATGCATGGGATTACATCTCTCTTTGCTAATCAGTCAATGTATATATGAGGAATTAAGTGTGATATTTTTCAGTTTTTGTGAGAGGACTTATGCTTTTCCTTATTTTCAGTTATGTATATAATGCTACAGTTTCAGATGTTCATATTTTACATGCTCAGCATTACAAATCATGTGGTAAACATATGTAAAAGTAAAAAAAAAACCTTCTGAACATTCTGTTTCTGACAGTTTTTTCTACTTCAAATTGACATCAGCTTGTGACAGATCTCCATATATGGTCATCTGTTCCAGGCATGTTACTGCAGTGTTTCAACACATACACTGCTATACTGTATGGAGCTACATGCTAATGTCAGGGAACCCTGTGATCTTGGTTGCTGATGCTGTGAATGTTTCCCCAGTTTCAGATCACATTCTTGCTTGAACATGAACAGGTGAATAGAGGAGAAGCTGCCATAAGCAGAATGATAGATATACAATTTTTGTTTTCTGAACATTAAAGCATGTAAACATGCCCTAGTAGAAACCTAGAATAAAAGTATAAACCTGAACATTTGCATAAAAGTTCCCCTTTAAAATGTAATAAGATGGTTGCTAATGTGTGTGTACTGTGTAAGAGACAGGTGGCAATTAGCATGAAGACTGGAAGCAGGGGAAAGTTAAAACTATACACTTTGCAGCACCATTGTAT
The DNA here is from genome assembly GCA_903364295.1 of Serranus cabrilla. Taxonomy (NCBI): domain Eukaryota; kingdom Metazoa; phylum Chordata; class Actinopteri; order Perciformes; family Serranidae; genus Serranus; species Serranus cabrilla. The sequence continues at coordinate 1,356,035 of CAFUXE010000823.1, read as the reverse complement.
TTTGATGGTTAAATCTGCACAAGCGCAAAAGTAACAATTTGTAGTTACCCACCCAGCAGCACTTCTGTGCCTCTGCCTATACTTCAGTAAATGAGCACAGGTTTTGGTATAGGTCCGTATGGAGGGACAAAGGTGCCTAATCAGGCAACCTGTTTGCATAGGGATTAAACAAACATGATATGTGTATAACTAATGAGCTTCAGAGGTGACGGTCAATACATTTTTTCAATGCATTTTGTTGTCTCAGTACCTGCAATAGCAGTAAAGTTGACTCTACTCTTATCCCATTTTTAAACTTTGGAGACCAGAGTTGCGTTTCCCCGGATCCCATGCTAAGCTAGGCTAACTACTTCCTGGTATAAACCCTTTCATCTCCAAGTGAAAAAAAAATAGTATACTTTCCAAAATGCTGAACTATTTCTTTAACAAATATGTTCATGATGTGATCGGAACTGCTCTTATTTGTCTATTCATGTCTCTTCTCTGTCTTGTGTTTTGGCAGACTCGGAGGCCTTCAGTTGCTGGGGAGATATCACACCACAGAAGAAGCAGAAAAGACTTTATCAGGAAGATCAAGCAAAATAGGCAAATATCGAACTGAGGTGGTTGCAGAAGGCAAACAAGTGCAACTTACCACAAGAGCCATGTGGGAGGAGAGTGAGGGAGTTTTGCTGTTCTCTCGCATCAAGCCCAAACGCTTTGTGTACTGATATACACTTCGTTCTACAGCCCTCTTCCAGAGCTTTTCCTCAGGGGGAGCCCCTGCTATGAACCCCAGCTCCGTTGGCTTCAGCAGGCAGTCCAACCTCAGTGCCAGGCGCTGTGTGGGCATCCCACAAGTCTGGGTTCTGCCCACACAGGACTCACAGACTGCCCCAGATCAAAAAGAATGAAAGACTCTTGAGTCACTCCTGTGTGTGGTGGCTCTCCTGTCTAGTGTTAAATTGCTCTGTTGTGAAGTTTTGTCTGCCTCTTCACCGACAAGTTCCTGCCGTCAGTGAAAGCCCTCTCCAACTCTTCCACCAGCTCCTTTTAGGTCACCACTTCGTTGTAATTTGCTTTCCCATCAAGCAGCAGCACGAGTTCCTTTGTGCTCACCACGTGGTGGAGGACCATGGGATGCCGTCAGAGCTCGGAGGAGAAGGAAGCGGCGCGGCGCTCTCGGCGAATCGACCGCCACTTGCGCTCGGAGAGCCAGCGGCAGCGGCGTGAGATCAAGCTCCTGTTGCTGGGCACGAGCAACTCGGGCAAGAGCACCATTGTCAAGCAGATGAAGATCATCCACAGTGGCGGCTTCAACCTGGAGGCTTGCAAGGAGTACAAGCCCCTCATCTTGTACAATGCCATCGACTCGCTCACCCGCATCATCCGCGCCCTCACCACCCTCAAGATCGACTTTCACAACCCAGATCGCGCCTACGATGCTGTGCAGCTCTTTGCCCTCACAGGGCCGGCTGAGAGCAAAGGGGAGATCACTCCAGAGCTGCTGGGGGTCATGAAACGTCTGTGGGCTGATTCAGGGGTCCAGGAGTGCTTTCAGCGGTCCAATGAGTACCACTTAGAGGACAACACTGCCTACTACCTGAACGACCTGGACCGCATCTCTGCACTCGAGTACATCCCAACTGTAGAGGACATCCTTCGGTCCCGTGACATGACCACCGGCATTGTGGAGAACAAGTTCACCTTCAAGGAGCTCACCTTCAAGATGGTCGATGTGGGTGGACAGCGTTCGGAGAGAAAGAAATGGATCCACTGCTTCGAGGGCGTGACTGCAATCATTTTCTGTGTCGAGCTAAGTGGCTATGACCTCAAACTCTACGAGGACAACCAGACGGTAAGAAAAATCTGTTTTAAAGTGTCCCACATTGTCACAGTAATTCTATGCACATGCACTAATATATGCACTCACACATGCTTGCACACAGCAGCCGAACACAGCAGAGGGACGGGGCTGATACCAACCCAATTAGCACAATATTCTCTCTCTCTTTTTTTACACCATTCGTGAGAAGATATGCAACCTTTATTTCTCACAAAGGTTGAGATAATTCAAGTAGCGAGAACATATCGCTTAAGTGAGACAGATAATATCTGACTTACTGCAATGATCTCAATAGTCGCCGTATCTGGATTCTCATCCATGCACATAATTAAAATAATGAACATTTGGTGCACAAAGTAAGAAATACTCATTTCACATTATTATTTACCAAAGCAGTTGTTTTTACACAGAGTATGAAGGCGAGATGCAATTCTACCAAACAAGTAATATAAGTATAAAACAGTTCTCAGAAGTGAACACGGTTGTTCTGCTGTGTCATTTCCTGTCTGTACATCCCCGTCTTCAATTCAACAACCTTGCTGTGGTTACACAGATAAAAGGATTATAGTTTCTTTTGATAACAATGTGCACATATTATTTGCTACAACATGTTTTTCTTAAGATTTGAAATTAATTAGGGGTATTTCCAGAATAACTTTTGAACACCCTGCTGTTCGATGATTGTACTATTGCACAATAGTATTGTTAACAAAAGGAAGAGCTGCAACAATTAGGAATAAAATATATATATATATAACTGTTTCCCCAGCATTTCATTTCAGTAGATAAGGCACATTACCCTTTTTGCACCAAAATGAAGCCTGTACATGCAGGACTTTTTAACATTAGAAAATCTGCTTAAAAAGGCAACAGACTTCTTTAACATTGCCAGTAGATGAGTATGCTTTTGTGTTTCTTTTCCTGTTGTGTCACATAGTTTGACTCACTGGATGTAGACTGATGGTATAAGCCAATGGCTGCTTTCTTCCAATATCTGTTTTTGAAGGAGAATTGTTGTTGCATTGTGTGCTTAGCGCAACCCAAGATGATTGTGATTGGTTTAAAGAAATACAAACAAGCAGGGGTGTTTTTTTCCCCGATAGCAGAAAGATAATGGATGCCGCAAAACTTTGATGCCAGTCTGGCTATGTGAGACTACATTTAAATTGACAAACACGCCAAAAAAAACAGGTTAGTAACATGGAGGTAATGAAAATGTTAAGGTGGTTTCTTCTCCTTTAAATCCTCCTTTTTAAACAGAATTTTGGGCTTAGATGACAAAAAGTCATAACATCCTGCCAGAAACAAAATGAGCAAAATGAGCATGTCCACCTGGATGTCCTGTTTCCGTCACTGCCGATCTTTGTCCCAGAAATGATGGCTGACTGTAACATTTCCAGGTAAAGACAAAAAGCCAAATACTAAGGGGTGTTAGAGTTGTTGCTCGTTGTCCTTTGGGAAAAGGACGTCAGCTGACTATTTAGTGCCTTGAATTCCAGTCTACAGGTACAGGAGGCAGCTATGTATAACTTTTGTTCTGTGAGAAAATAAAACCCACATTTAAGCATCAGGGGTTGCATGAAAGATCCTCTCTGTTGGAGAGAAGGTTACCTAATTTGGTGGTTTACCACAGAAACCACAAAAACTTTCCTACCCTTTTTTGCGAGATATTCTTCGTGGCAAAGACTATCTGTTGATTGAATTAACTGCATTAAAGGGATGAACAGCTACTCTTTCCTAATGTAACAGGCAAAAGATATAATTGCAGAAGGTAGGTTTCCTAATACCCCCTCAGGGCTTCCAGGATCACTCTCTGCGTCCCTTTTTATCATTTCATACTCATCCTAAATCACATTATCTACTGTAATTCCTTTACAGTTCATTCAGTTTTATTTAATAAACAATTTGGAAAGACTTATCCAAATTTTATGGTCCTTATCCGGAGTTCTTTGGCTGGAGGCACTCAGTGATTTTGTAGAAATGGGTAAAACACATTCTCTCAATGTGGTAGCAGAGCTATTTCACATCTTTCTGAATGAAGACAGTGGCTGCTGTTTGTAATCTCCCCTTCATGGTTGTGGAATTTGAACGATTTGCTATCCATAGCATGTCTGTTCTGTTATCCGAGTGTTTTGGAATAGCTGGGTAGTTATGCTCCTTTAACTGCCTTTTTGATAGTGGACAGTCAACAATAGATACTATTTTACTTTTTTAGTCCCCGGCAGCTATGAAGGGTCAGCCATTTTCTATTTCTTCACAGGAATGATTACATTCTTTTCCTAAAGAGGTTCTGGTATCCATGTTAACCTCTTTATACACAAGAAATAACTTGAGAACAGAGGCTACTTTGTCATTCCTGTAACTGAACTGGCCTGATAATTCATAGGTTACCCGGATAAAACAGGGAGCACACTGTGCCAGGTTGGAACATGAAATCAATTAGTTTTATAGGTTAAAAATAAAGTCTGAGGAGAAGAATGCAGTATGGTGTTAATTGAGTTCACAGAATAAAGTGTGAGGCTGTACCTGTGAGAATTAGCAGGTTGTGGAGGCACTGTGTAGCAATGGGAGTTCACAGGTGCGAGAAAAAACAACTTGTATTATTCGGAGATAGGAGAGGCAGAAGATAGGTATGGATCAAAACTAGCAGAAGGAGAGCGGCACCCTGCTGCAGACACGACTTTGAAAAAGATTCCTGCAAATTTTCATGGTTGGATTATGGTTGAATTAATGACTTCCTTCATGTGTTTTTTAATGAGTGCAGCTTAGCTAAAGATGTCTTTGGTCACACCAACACAGTTTCTTTAGTTGGATCGTGGTAAACTTGTGACACAGAAGAACTGGCATTAATGCTGGCTTTGATATTCGGTGGCCAGACTGCGGCATGTTGCCTTATCTGATTCAAGGGAAATTCTTCAACAAATACCTGATTAAATAGCATTTTTTAGAGATAGTCAGCTATTCTCAAATGGCGTTCTTGCTGGTGCTGTGGAAGGTTAGCCTGTGGGCCAGACTCCGTAGAAGCCATTCAACCACAAATGTACTATGAGACCAAAAACAAAGAGGAAACAGCCTTACATTGCTAAGCAACCATGTTTATCATTGTGGGATCTGCACCAGCGTTTGTTATATCAATTACGTTTACAAAAACTATGACTTTGTTTTTTTTCCATGACTAAGACGAGACGGCACGAACGTCTTTTAACACTAACTGTGACTAAATCCACACACAATATGGTTTACGAATAAAGACAAGACTAAAGTGTAGTTTAAAAGATAAAAACTTCCTCAAAAACTGAATGAAAGACCATTGTTTGTTTGTTTGTTTTTTTCAAATGAGCTGTTCTGTTTCTCAATATTAATATTAGCTACTCTGTTATTAGCAAAGAGCTCAAATCTTGAAAGAAGGTTTAAAGAAATTGGTTTAAAAACACATTAAAACAAACAATTATTTCATTAACTAATCATCAAGTCAAGAATATAGAAAATATAATATTTTGTGGGTCATGTGAAGCTGAATTGTTGAGTTATAAATAGTAGGCCATACCTTATATAACGTGCAATTACATTACTCAGTAGGTGGCTTTCTAACAGATGTGACAGTGTCTTAATGCCCTAAAGTATAATCATATTTATGTACAAATGGATGGCCAGAACCAGCATATGGCAGAAATGTGCAGGAGTGTTTAGCATGCAGAGCTCATTAAAGATGATTTATATTTTACACTGAATATGCATGGCTCGTGCATTTAGTCTGATGCAATCACCACAATGATGCTGGGTAACACAGAAACACATCCATGTCATAGCTGAGATGTTACTGCAGAGTAATATAGGCTGAACATTCACACAAAAGCCCCGTGCACAAGAGAGGCTGCACTGCCATACAAACCACATAATGGAGGCCATACAGGACATCAGGCCACACCCTCATAAATCTACAGGACCATCAGGCAGATGGTACATTACAGCTGCAGCTAAACGTCACATTCACTGTACACCTAATCTAAACGTTAGTGGATTCAATTCAGTTATGTCACTGTGGTTTCTTTAACTTCTACACAAGGCTACTCAGTGAATTTCCTGCATCTTGGAGCTGCCCACTTCCATAACCACTGTCAGCTGACACAGCACTGCTGAACAGCTGTTACCTAACGTAGTCTAGCCTCTACATGCTCAATACATCTGCAGTGTGAGGGAGTAAAGAGTGTTTGTATCCAGGGCTCCAGACTCACTTTTTACAGCATTGAACTATAGGTGCATGCAACATTTACCACTGCAGCTGGTTTACTTGAAGTTACCTTTTTTGTCCGTCCCCTTACACATTACGATTGTTAACAGGAATGTAGATGCAGATAAATATGTTTTCTCCATTTATATCACAGCACAATCAAGAAACCCCAATACTCAAATCAAATGTAGTAAAAGGTAGCTCTGTGTTACACTATATTATCATCTCCTCACTACTTTGGTTTGCCTCTACCTGCCACTGAAACGCTGCCACACACCTATCCAGGCACAGGACATGTTTTTTGGGGACATTGTGCTTTTAAAACATTTCAATTTGGAACGTTGTTGCTCCAACAGGAAAAGCTTTGTTCCCAGCCATCCTCACAGTAAATTCAATGCATAATGTTGGCAGCTTTATCATATCTGAGGCACAGAAATTGGACAAGCCATTCTTTACGAAAGGAATTTCACGTCTAAGATGGCTGCACTCTGAGCCCTGGTATCTGCACAGTGTATGTGTGGCATCTCTGGTTACAAGTGATACATGAAACGCCAGTTGATGGGAAATATGACAGCAGTTTAACCCCGTCGGGTTTCTGTTAAGTTGGGTGAAGCATCAATTTAGAGAAAGGTTAGGTACATGGAATGAAGGTCAGTGCGATGTGAGGGTAAAGAATTGGGACATAAACTGTCTCTGATCCAGATGCAAAGAGAGAATAATGCTAAAGTAGAATAGACAAACATGACAAAATAGATCAGATTAACTAATATACAGACAAAATATTATTCCTTTAGAATACCCAAAGCAATATACAATACATCCAAATAAAGTAACTCAAACGTATCCAGAAGCCTATGGTATATTAGGTTAATTAGGCTATTAATATCATGATAGCACTCTTAATAGCAAAAAAACATCTACCTTGCTCAGAAACAACATATTTCAGTCTACCAGAAAACCAAACTGACAGCTAACCAGAGCAAAAATGTTCATAAATAGCAGAATAACAGGCAGAATGATCTCAGGGGAAATCTGTGCATTTTTTTTATTCAAAGTTTTATCGGCTTGTATGAAAAGGAGTCAACTGTGCAGACTCAACAGATTTTTCGATCAAGAACATAACAAGAGAAAGTCAGTAACTTAACCTTTAACAAATAACCCAACATGAAATTCATATAGGTTGTGCAATACACACACTATTTAACAGCTGAGAAGGCGCTGTAGAGGCATGTGACGTGTATTGGGAAGCATAATCTCATAAATGTTGAATATATAAGAAGTAAATCTGTGTAACAGCATATGCATTGATTGCTTAATGGCTCTTTCACAATAAAGTAATCATGAGTTAAAACTTCCATTCCAATAACTGCTTTAAGAGGACGCTGTCATTTTAATTAGTTTTAACAGCTTCAGCACTGGAGGCGATCTCCCTCCAGCATCAGTGACATTTACTCTTTGACTCAATGAAAACACTGACATGTGATTAACAGACCTTCCTGTCATGATGTAACCACAATGTGAAAACAGCCAGAAAACAGATCTACGACCTGCTTCACCTTAGTGTAACACAACTGAGTCATAAAGTTCGCTGTATTATTTTTATCATATGCACATAAGCCTTTGTGAGAAAGAACAATCAGACAAAGTCACTGATTCAACTTTCTGGGCCAAACATGACTCATCAGTTTTAGTTCAACAGCAGCTCTGACCCGTCTTCTTCTTCTTCGTCTTGTTTTCTAACCACAGCAGCACAATGCATTGTTGTTAAGCATGTTCGACTGAATTATGTCTTATCTTATGGAAAAACAGCACAAGAGGGATTATGAGAGTTGAATGGTGCACCCAAAGGCAGCAAAGCTCAGTGTTTTGCTGTATAATTAATTGGGAATTTTGAGACATTCATCAGTTTTTATGAGAGCTTGACAGATATATCGCTAGACAGATATTATCGGGCGAATAATGGAATAATTTTGTTTTCAGACACAATCCTCTGTTGATGGTGGTTTCATTTTTATTGTGATATGTTTGGAAGAGATTGATTAATAATGTTTTGAGAAAATATAACCTTTATCTGTCAATAATAAATCACATTGTAACCATCATTACATGGAAAGAAGTAGAAAAAAATGTTTTATTCCAACCTTGTGGGCCAAAATATTACAATATTTAAAAAAAATAGTCAGCAATGGACTGATACAGAACATTAATGATGTTTATTAAGCTATTTATTTAATTTATTTTTTAATCTTTATTTTCTCAGTTATATAGAATTGCCTGACAATGTAGTAACATTGTTTGTATAATGTAAAATTTTTATTTAATAAAGTTTGAGGTTTGAGGAAGTAGCTCTCTGGGTATCTTTACAGAGCGGTGATATATTGGTGCACAATCCATATAAAAAAGGTCTATTTCCATTCCAGTTTCAAAAAATGACTAAATCTGCAAGCATATGGGTTATGGATTCATTTTCCCCCTTGAAAATCAGAATCAGCTTCTGTATCAAACATCCCATTTGAGTCGCCCTCTAGTTTTTATGTGCATTTTTATGTATGCTGATCATGGATTAATGGCTGTGAAGCGTCCTCATTAGACGAAAAGGTGTTTGCTTTGATAATGACGGCTTGTTGTGTCTAGTGATCAGCTAAACCTTCAGAGCTTTCAGACAATGTCACACGAGCAGAAAACAAACTTCGTCGGAGCAGAACGACGAACGTTTCAGTTTCGATGCACCAGCTCACACAAGACAGAAAAATACACCGTAATAATTACAGTACAACGTTTACCCATCAACCCATTCCCTGATGCATTTTCCCTGTCCCATCCCTGTCTTCATAATGAATCGGTTGCCTTGGTTACTGTTGCTAAGCAACAGGCCAGTCAAATGCTCCTAATCCTGCGCTGTTGACAGTGAGCTGTGACTAGGGAAGGGAGGATGAGAAGGGGAGAGGAGGGAAGGAGAGAGGAGGGGCAGGGCTGTACAACAAACAGCAGCACTGGAGAGAATAGATATGAGGTGTGTGTGTGTGTGTGTGTGTGCATGCATGTATTGTGTGCCTGCATGAGTGTTGGCGGGTGCATTATTATGAATGTGTAGTGCAGTGCAGGTTTACATGCAACGGCTGAGGCTGAGCAACTGCAGTGAATTTAGTGTGTATGTGAGGTGAAAGTGAAGCGCGAGGTGTGAGGTTAGCGCCTGTTAAAGCTTCTGTTAGCCAAACATCATCTGACTGCAGTGTCAGCTCCATTTCTATTGTCTCAATTATTATAGGTTTAATCTTTCAAATAGGGATTAATTGCCTGTCACATCAAAGAGGACTATAGAAATTAATTACTGGTGTTTTTATGTCAAAGTTTGTCATGTTCACTTTTCCTTTCAAGTCACAGCAAAGACGTCGTGTGAACGGATCTGAATGTGAAATGACAGGTTCCCTGATCGGTGGCTTTAAATCACATCACGTCCCTCAGAAACACAGAGGAAGGTGTCAGACTGGTGTCTCAAATGTATTCAGGAATATTCTCCCTCACTCAGCGACGAGCATCTTAACCGCCTAATGGGGCATTACTATCATGTAGTAATTGAATTGCTTCTTATGACATAATGGTGTTTTGAAAAAAGAGCTTTCCAGGAAGCAGAATGAGACTGTTCAAGGACACACCAAGTGAAAAAATACATGTCAGGTTTTATTGCCAATATTTTCATCACCAGACTATACAGTACATGCTCACATGGGTTTTTTTTTATACTATCACACTGTTGCATCACTAAGCTGTACCAGCAAAAGCTGATTTATTGCATATTCAGATTCAAATCATCTTAAATGTTACTGAAATTATCCAAGTTTGCAGATTGAATGCTCAGCACCAATGTCCATGTTACATGTAGTATTATGTTCTCATCTCATAAAATAAAGCAGTTCTACATTATTTTAGGTTTGCATGATGGTGAATACAGCACCTGTATTGCACCATCCACATCATACTCTCCTTCCCGTTACAAAAGAATTAAGATACAGCAAATGTGAACTGGCACTATTTTTACTTTCAGCTGGACATTATCTACATTTTCTAAGCTTAATTTTATTGATTTTTCAATATATAAGATAAACATTTAGAATATATGTACATAGGCCATAGACAATTATCCCCCCATTCTTCTTGTCTTGGGTCACATAGTAATCAAATAATGACACTAATCAAAATTGTATAAATAAATGGTAATGGTTGATTTATACAATTATGCTTTTTTAATGCATTACCTTCATTTAGTATTGAGTATGTCTCGGATGTTTGAAATGACTAAACTAAACTACCTTACTAGCTAAACAAGATTTTCATTCAAATGTGCTTAGTCGATAATCAAATGAGTGTGACTGCAAGCGTGGGCATCCACATACTCGACCCTGATGCCAAATTTCAGCCTCCTAGAGCAAAAAACTGTGGCTGCCAAAGGGTGGGGACCTTTTTTTGGAGAGACCAACTTACTGACAGAGCGAGCTTTAAAGCTGCTGGTCGCGGTTTTGGTGAGAATCTAGCACAGGGATAATATTATAAAACTGTAATGTGTTTGTTTGTTTTGAAATCTTACCCCAGCAGTGTAACAGAGACCCACCCACAGTATCAGACACATTAGTAATTAAACAGAGAGGGAAAACAAAGGGAGCAGCCTGAATAATGTCATTTTCAGGGAGAGCAGGACAAAAATAACAGAATACCTTTTCAGTGCATAAGAGCAAACTCGCCGTCTTTTAGGGATGTGACATTTAAAATAAACGTTAATGAATTACGGAGCGGCGGCTGTGCACTAAAGTGATTTGCGTTTGTGGGAAATAAAGCAGTGACACAGGGTTGAACTTCCTCATTAATACTTAAGCTTAATTAGGGCCTCTGGACTCCTCTGACAGGAGGAGGTGAGGGGGGAAGCAGTGTGTGTAGACATGTGTGTGTATCAGTGGGTGTTTGAAGAAAACGAAGGGGGTCTGCATGCGTTCACACTCCTGGAT
>CAFUXE010000823.1:1308956-1336266 GCA_903364295.1 Serranus cabrilla | reverse complement strand
AAAAATCAATGGAGGTATAGAAATGTTCTCTATTTATTTATTTATTTGAATGAATGAGGAAGTGACGACTTTAATGGTAAACTGGTGGGACCTGATGTCACAAGGTGGTGCTAAGCAGCTGGAAATTCGTTTCCTGGAAAAATATTACATGGTCCCTCACTGACAGTCTAGTTGCTTTAGGTGATATTATACTACAAACACATTACTAAGTAGTTTTAAGGGTAAAATTCTTTTTTTTCTAGTCTGTTTGACCAATATCACATCTCCTGTAGGGAGGGATTAAAATCCGAACATTGGAAATATAAAAAAGGGAACCAAATACAAATAAACACTGAGAATGAGGACACAAAAAAAGACAGTGAGTGATAATTCAAAGTAAATCTGCCAATCAGCAGACAGAGCAAACAGACAGCCAAATGAAATGTGATAAAATATCACATGGGGGCACCAGATGAAATGGGGATGAGACAAAGTTAAAGAGGGCGTGTGCATTTTGTCAGACTGCATGATGCGATGTGTCCTGATATGAAATTAGGTGCCAGGATTGTGCTACACTCATTTAAAATCAGATCTGAAAATATGAAATTTTTATCTTTATCCAAGATTACTTGAAGCAATTTCTCGGGTTGCTAAAATGTTTAGGACCCCGGAAGAGAAATACTTGAGTCTTTATACTTTTGGTTTTGCAAACATCAAAAGAGCTTTGTCCATAGATGTAAGATTTAAGCTGGGGCCACGCCAAACCCAGATTTGTCATCTGTATTGAGACATCCAATATCTAATAAGGAAAAGGGATTGAGGGCATATCTAAAAATGTAAGTAGTTCACAAACAACCACGGGCACAAATAGAAATTCTTGGCCTTATGATGACAGATCTGAAACAATAAATATCTATAATCCCTGGCATGTTCCACGACCCAATCTATTTCTAGGCTCCTGAATCATCCAGACATTTCTCTAAAAGAATAAAAAAGAAGGAGACCCTTGCCACAAGCCTCTCTTGACCCTTTGCCGTCTTGTTGACCAGCACTTCTTTCCCTCTCCACGCTCCTCTATAAGATCTCCTCTCAACTGGTTTTCCTCGCACCACCATCACTAAGTACATCATGTGATTTCTCTGCTCCCAGCTGTCCTCAGCTTCCCTCTCTGTACTCGCTCCAGCCAACTCATTCCTGTGTCTCCTCCTTGACCTCAGCATTTATACCTGCCCTCTTATCCCCTGTGGTTCTTCTCCTCATTCCTTGCTGCTTGTCTATCTGCTCCCAGCTGCTTCTTGGCCGCAAACCACCTGGTTGAAACAAACGCTCAAGCCTTCAGGCAGCTGGGAGAAAATTCCACAAGGTTTTCTTGGAAGAGTTTTCGTATCTCATCTCCTCTCTCTCTTTGCTAGAATCTGCCATTTACTACTTCCAGCGTGTGACCTGCAGAAGCTTGTGTGTATCCTCTCGCCTCGTCTCCCTCCCTCCTCTGTTCACTCCACAAAAAGAGTGCTGACAGCCGAGGCTCATCCTCTGGGCCACCCTCTGGTCACCCTCTCTTCCTCTGACCCCTCTAACATGGGCTTAATGTCTCCCTCAACCCATCCTAAATGAAGTCTTTAAAAGATTCCCATGAGCAGACTTAACTTCTGCCCTCTTGATCCCACTCCCTTCTCCCCCTCCCGGACCAGCGCTGTTGATCTGCTCCATTTCTTGACTGATATCATCAACCCCTCCCTGACATCTGGCGGAGAACCATCTGTCTTTCAGAGCCACGGTTCCCCACACAAAAACTTCTCTTGACCCATCTGACATCCATTATAGACTGCTGTCAAGCTTTTCTTTGGCACTCCTGCTGCTGAGGTTTTATCAATCAAGTGACTGTTCTTCTAATACATTGTTAGTCCCAGGAAAGGCCAAGGTACAAAACTGGGCCCTTTATTGTAGTTGTTTGATATAAATTGGTATCACGATTAATATGTGATATTTTAGGGTTTAAGTAAGAAACTGAGTGCAATTTATCTCCTTAAATTATTCAATTCTTCTGCAATTATTTAATCTAAATTAACACATTCTTTCCAACAGACTTATAAAATGTCCCGATGAAAATTTTACAATCCACAGGAAGGCATCGTATGCAGGTGATTGTTTGAGGATGAACAGCTAACATCAACCCACATTCACTTCACATCAAAGGTTACTGTTGCCTGCCAGTTAAAATGTACATAAATGTTACAATCCCAGAAAAATGTGTTGTGCTGAAATACTTTCTTGTCATCCACAGCCAACTTGAGGCCCTCTCTGCAGGCTCTGTTGTCATTTTGTTCGCCCTCCTCTTGTGCCAGCTGGATATGGCAGGAGGCTGCGGGCCCTGCACACAGACTGGAGAGTGAATCCTCTACGAGTATATACAGTGAACATAACCTCTGCATTAGCAGTTATAACACCTCACACTTGTACTCTGATGGTCCCATGGTCGAGTAAGCTCAAGACTCTTTCTTTTCATACTATAAACAACAGAACCATATCCGGCCTGGCAAGGTATTTGTTATGCTGAAAAACCAGCACTGTGTCCTGTAACCTGGATGTAATAAAAACACGGCCCTACCTTACCGGGCCTTTGGAGACGCCTCAAGCCTTGATCAAGTCCATCTCACATCTCATGCTTATGAGCCAACATTCCTGCACTAAAGCAAGCGTATAAATGTGACTGATATAACAGCAGGGCTGAATGTGATAGCACATGGCCAGCAAATGTAGACTGAATCATAAAAGTAAGGCATCAGGGTTAGAGCTTAGATACGCCAGCGTTTATAAATTTCAGACAGAAATCCATTCATTTCAGTGGTATCCACATGATCGAGCTCAACTTTCTTCAATTTTGAAAATGTAAACTTGTGCCAGTGCACTTAATGGTTCACAGCCCACCAGACCAACAATAACTGCAGCTGCAGTCCCACCAGTTTGGTTGCAAAACAAATAAAACTGCACACAGAAAAAGGCAAAAGCAAACTGGGAAATGGATTAGTCAATATGACAATGCAGTGGAGACAAAGAAATGCACTTAAAATACAGGGTAGCAAATGGATACACCAACAAAGCCAACACAGGCATGGCAGCCTGCAACACACGTCCCACCCTGAGTGCCATCTGCAGTGTGGGATGAGACGAGACTGGACGAAGAGACGAAGAGTGTAACAGTCACACAGTCACACCCAGTGTGGCCAGTAGGAACTGATCACAAGAATACTGGAGCACCGAAACTTCAGTGCCGTTTCTCTTATTGCAGATACGACATGTACAGTGTCCATCTATGAATGATTCTTGTCTCAGGTCTCTTGAAAATGGATTTCAATGAAACAGGATTAAGACGAGACACTACGAACAAAAACATTGTGATAAAAAAAAACTATTTGGGGCTATTTTTCTCCCATAACATGTCTTCTTTAGGAATAATGGATAGAACATCCAAAACAAACATTTGGTTGTATATTTTACTACATTTTGTAGATTTTTCCTAGATTTACTAAAAGCTAGCATCTATTGCAAAGTGTAGTACCATGAACGTAGTCTGAACCTCGTCAACACAGGCACCGTTATAAATCTCCCACTCTCCTGCACAACATTATGTGTTTTACATGTTGTCTATATTGTTGTTGCTATGAATTAGATTCAATATTTTGTCTCCAGGTAGTCATTTCTATGTATGAAGTTTTGATTCCTAACTATATTCTGTATTTTCTGATTCATGAAATGATGAAAGGAGATATCCCAATTTTCTTCTGTAAAAAACTTTGAATCTAATATATCGACAAAATAAAATGATAACTTTGAAATTTGATTTATCCAATGTTCACATGCTTGGAATTCTATGCAAATTAGTGGTTTTTAATTGAGTTCACACCACATCTAAACATACAATTTCAGATAACTTGCAAAGCCAAATATATTGTGTTAATGTAAATAACAAACTGGGGAAGTTTCATGGTGAAGTCTATAAGTTAAAAAAAGAAAACCGTTTTCACCCTTAGATAAGATACTAAATGAACTCAACAGCATTCTCATACATCCTACAAATAATGCTGTATCATTGTTATGCAGCTGTTGTTGTTTGCAGATAGCACTGTAACTGTAGTTCCTGTGGTTGTTTTGGTCATGTCTGCCAATCATGGCTTCAGGACAGCATGCCTCGTGGTGGTTCAGTATCTGAAGCTCTCTGCTTTTATTGTTTTCTAACTTGTAGTGATTGATTGCTAAAAAACAAACAAAAAAACACAGCTTTCATATGGTGTACTGTGCCTCTTTAAGTCAAGTCTATTCTTTTGTTAAATAAAGGCTGTAAAAAGCCTCACTTTGGCAAAGTGATTTTTATGAACAGCTTGCTCTGAATTTAACTGCAAAACGTATCCCGCTCTTACAACAGTGGAGGGAAACATGCTCACTTTGCCATACTTTGTGGCTTGTCTGTAGCAATTACTGTAAAGCTGAACACTTTTAAGGTGCTTGAATGGTCCATGGGCATTATAAGGGTGAGTAAAAAAATATACTGACTCTCGTAACTCCACCAGTCATTTCCTGCGCTGCCTGTTAACCACACAGTGCATTTCCCCTCACTGACAGATTCGGGGGCTCTGTGCATGTGCTGTGAGTAAACTGGTGTGTCACTTTTCCATGAGCATGACCCTGATTTGCTATGGTCCTCCAGTAAATCATTCTCATGTCTGACTGACACATCGATGTGCATATGCATCAAATCAAATCACTGGACTGTCCTTGTAGTCCTCGGGGTGGGGTTAGCTGAGAAGCTAAAGTTGCTCTGCATCACTTACAAGTTATGGTCACAATTATGTTTCTCCTGTAACTAAAGCTTTGTTAGAAACTGTTCCATACAGATAAAGATCTGATTCACCCAAAGACTCTAAACTCTTTTGGGTTGGTTCATTTAGTTGTATTGCAACTGAATCAATGCATCACTACAACCAGCTGCTATTTTAAAGGATTATTTTTTTAATTTTTATAACCAGCAAAGTTTTTACAATACTTTTCGACTTTCCCACCCATCAACAATATAATATATTATTTTGGAATGTTTGATGTATAGTGGGGTGTACACTTCTTCACATTAAAAAAGACAAATAGTAAAGTGTGCATTTGTTAGGGACTCATTCCAGCTGCTCATATCTTTTTGTCCATTATTTGAGGTATACTTGTTCGTATCAGATCAGTTCATTGCTTCATTACTGGTTTGGGTCTTTTTATGGAATTTGTTTATATTAGTATCAAAATCCTGAAATCATGCCAGAATCAAAGGATCACAAGATCACATGAAAATCCATCTAGTCAGGTTTCAAGTAATGTGTATGTGTCTGGACCAATCAGCTTCCTGTGAGTAGCTATTGGCAGATACGGGTGTATTTATAGAGAGAGGTGACTGTTAATTCAAAACAACAGCATCGGCTCCTCTATTGGCCGGCTGATGTAAAACGCATTCAGTATGCTGCAAAATACAGAGAACGTTCACTGGCGGTTCCATCAGCATTGTGTGAACAGTAACAGGAGTTCATGTATGTAAAATTGCTGCACTCTAGCTTTAAAGTCAGAGAAGGAAGAAAGTATTTTGGTTTCTCCACATTTCAAGAGGGGTAAGGGGTACTAGTCCTGGTCTCACTGGCAGCAGTATAGTTTGAACTGTAGGTTTTTAGAGCCCTTTCTGGTCAAACCATGAATATTTCATATTACCACTCGAAATAGAAGATGAGAACATTCTTCATGCCCTCTGCTGAACAGACTGGCCAGAATAAAGTTCCTCTCTCCGGGTAAATACATTATCTGATATTGTGAATCAGTCTTTTCTGATAAATAACGAACCCATATATAGTAAACCTAAATGTTCATGCAGATCAGCAGCACAGCTACAAACATTTTCCAGTGTATCTTCTATTTATCTCTATTTCCATGGTGACCCTCTATTTCATGATCCCACTTAAAGAAATGATTCATTTTCAGCCTCTGTAAGTCCTTTTGTTGTCATATGTTCCATTACTTCAAAAAGATACGATTTCAGAGAAGCAATCCACCTATAATTAATAGGCTTACTGGCTTCCAAGTTCTGGGCAGTTTGCCCTCCTGCCATACTTTATTACACCGGTCTAAAAATGCCTCTAATGCTTTATCACTAACAGGATCTAACGTAACCTTTTGATCTTTTAGCATTGAATTATCCTCTTCTAATAATAACAGAAACGCATTCATTACAGATTCCCACTTAAAACATTACAAACTTTCTTTCCTTGTTGGTTCCCATCTATATCTTTCTGCTTTAGACATATTAAGTCAAATGCTATTTTGATGCTTTTTTGTTCGGACACAACTTTCCATGTCAAAGTAAGATATGTGGTCTAAAAATGCCCCAAACCATTCACATTTCATCCTTATGGTAAACAACTTCTGATATATTAATTGTAAATATATGATTAATTGGGAATATTTATAGGCTATAGAAAATATTAAAAGTGTCAACAACAACCAGACATGTCTGAAGAGATGTATTGGCTGCTTTCACCTGGGGACCAGGAATAATCAAACATTCATGGTTATATCCTTTAATGGCAGCTTACTACCGAGCAGGAGTCTCTCTCAGCACACTTTGGGGAAAAGGCATGGTACACCCTTGGCTTAGTCACCACTTTTCTCTGGGCCACTCTGGAAACCTCCTCTGAGCTACGATCCCTACTGCTAAGCACCTTATTTACCTCCATATTCAGCATTTTTCACCTGAGTCCGCTCCCCGCCACAGTCCAATTATCTCCCACTCCACCAGTTTTCCACCATTCCCTTCAGGCCCCGCTCAGGTCAGAGATCAGCTGATGCACAAAATAACACAATCCAGTCAGTTTATGTTGCAGAATCATTTTTTAGTAGCATCTCCTTATTGAAATGCCACTTAAAATGTTTTTAAATCACTTATAAAGAGGAGATTGAAGTGACAACCATTTATAGTATTTGCTGCATTTCTTTGTCTTATGACTTAATGAACTTAATATGTTTGACTGTGAGAATAAACAAGGAACTGAAAGTGTTATTTTGGACTTCAGGCACTTTTTTCTATTTCTGACATTTTACAAACCAAGTAATCTCATAATGACGAGGAAAATCAATCAACAGATTAATATATAAATGAAGGATTACTGCCCCAGTGTGTCTGGCATTCAGGCACGACAAAAGCACCAGATTCACCGTGTGCAAATTGGTCTGTTGTAATTTAACTAATAGCAAAAAGTCCTTTTCACAGCAGTCATTTTGACATGTCACAGCAGGAAAAGCCTGTGTGTAACTAATAAAATTAACGATGGCTGCATTCCATTAAGTGGGTCCAGGTACTGTGCACGCTCACTTAATGGATTTACAGGGAAACAATTATTAGGTTGTCGTTAACCGTGATGGTTTCACCTGTGCTTCTTCTGCTACGACAGCTTGAAAATTCTGCCATGAAAAGATCTATTTGAGCAAATGTAGTGATACAATTTAATTCACTATCTTTTCAAGCATCTCCTGTAACATAATCAACCAAAGAGCATGTGTTGAAGTAATATTTTAATATTATATTCTCATTAATGTGAATGGACAGAAAGTAAAGAAAGTGAAATTTCCTCTGCAGACATCACGTCGACATAACATGGTGCTTTCCACAGCTACTGTGGTGTCTTCCTGATTTCAGCAGCTTTTCCTCCATTAACTTCAGGCAGAATTTTTTTGGGGGGTGGGGTTTGTTGTGGAAACCTCTGGGGCACGGCCTTGGCAGACGCTGAGCTCTGAGAGTGCCCTTCTAGTTACCTAATCTTATTATTTTAGTTTGTGTACTTTTGTACTCACATGGCGCGTGTTCCTAGATAATTTAGTGTTTAATCAAATTGCCACACGCTAATTGATACATGGCAATCTTGGGGTCAGGCCGGACTACTGATTAGAGGAACTGATTGGTTTCTTGGGCTCGAGAAAAATTTTAATTAAGCTGCCATGTAAAGTCTGCTGTTTCTACTGACAGCAGGGGGAGGGAGGATCGGGGGGGAGATCAGATTTGCAGCTGGGCCCTATTACTGTGGTCATGCACTTTTTTGCAATAGCTACTTTGTCTTTCCATGGAAATAAATAAATAAATAATCGAAGATTCTAGTGCAGTAGCACCATCTGCTCCTATATTACAAACTGAATACAGTCAAGTAAATTCCCTTTATATATATATATATATTTTCTGGTCTGACTTATATTTATTTTTGTTTGTTATTGTGCTGTTGCACTCCACAGATGAAACCCACTACAAGATATTAAATTTGTGTTTGCATACTCCATAAGTTGGTTGAATAATTCTTTCATTTTAATAAATAAAGGATCTCATAGTTTTACATGCTGGATTGTCCCTATTGACATTACATGATTATCATATTAGTTTGAATAGGCACCAAGGGAAACATTACAAAATTCATATTTCGATTAAACTTTAACTTATAAGGTTTGGTAATGTAACTTCAAACAGCAATTAACTTATAGTAATCTTATGAGTTAGAAAATATTAGTTGGCTATTCTAATGTTAGCAAACTAACGATGGGCAGCCCGCAGCCCATCAGCCAATCAGAATTGAGTATTTATGCACTCATTTGCAGCATGTCCTTTTAACGCTTGTTAATTGCAGCTTGCAGGTATATATTTCATGAGTTGGCTCTCCTAACAGGTTAGCATTAGCATCTTCTCCTTGAGTGGCTTCACATTTGACTAAATTCACGAGTATTTCTGTTATAGAGAAATACGAAATACGAAGAAAGTACAACTGTCTCACTCCCTCCACCTGCTGTTTCAGAGCAGAAGTTGTAGCAGTTTATTTGTTTTAACAGTATGGTATGGTGTTTGAAATGGACTGATTACATGTTCAATACTTCACACACATCACTAAATTAATAGATATTGTCAGGTATTTACTCAGTTTAGGTGAGATAGATACTAAATTTGATGCTGAGTTGCTGCAAGACATCCTCTGACCTACTATTTAAACACACATAAGGCAGAATATAGTTCAGGGAATGAGGCAATATTTGGAAATATAGACTCCAGTTAACCATATTTTCTGTAATATACTGTAATTTTTGTGCTTCCTGAGCTTTTTCAGTTTCCTCTCCTTCACATCATAGTGATGCACCATTTCTGCAGCGTTGTACTACTGTGCCACCTTGTGGCTGACATACCCGCAAACGTTTATTTCTTAATGCAGTTTCTGATGTGCAAATGGAATTTGCAAGTTGAAGTTTGAGGTTTTACACACCCTAAGGCACATTGCTATATTAAGAGTTACCTTAAGAGAGATGAGTCTCTTCAAAGTTTGGATTTGACTGATAAACTTAACAACAAAAAACTTCCTGTACTTTACTTGTATTTGCTATGAATTAATCTTTCTACCTGATTCTTGATAGCCTTGCTAATATCAGAGCACTGATAAAATACGTAGTATGTCAAATGCAGTATGTCTTAATCATAGGTCTTAATGCACCAAGTTACATTTTGTAGCATGCAGGCCAGCATGCTTTTCTAGCTATTCTGATTTACAAGGGCCAAAGTTCAAGGCTCCTTGTTTTAACTAAGTAGTATTTCCCAAATGTATAT
This sequence comes from Serranus cabrilla, assembly GCA_903364295.1. Classification (NCBI taxonomy): domain Eukaryota; kingdom Metazoa; phylum Chordata; class Actinopteri; order Perciformes; family Serranidae; genus Serranus; species Serranus cabrilla. Next base: position 1,326,635 of record CAFUXE010000823.1, on the reverse strand, counting down.
GCATACTCCAATGCAGCAGTACATACCTTGTAAGGGCAGCTGGAGTGGATACTAAAGCTAAAAAGAGCATTTTCCTTTTCATAGCAGGAGGCGCAGGCAGGTGGAGCCAATAACATTAATGATGGCTCAGTTCCAGCTATTTTCAGTGCAGGTACTTGGGGGCTGAAAAATGGCATTAAACGCCTCATCCCAGCTCCAACAGTTCTGCTCATGTGAACCCCAGTGAGGTCAGAGGGAGAGGGCATTGTGGTTCTGATTGACAGGGGAGCCTCACCTATAATGACTCCTGACAGGCCCGTGTTCCAGCTGATCACCTTGGAGCACTCTGTAACTGTGTCTACTACCCTGTGTAACATTAACAGCTGGGTGAAAGCCCTTACGGTCTTTTTCCTGATTTTGCGGCTACAAAGCCTCTCTGTTACTGAATATGGAGCCCAGCCCAGAGACGCTGTAGTGATTACAACTACAGTTATGCTGGCCTGCAAGTGAACTCTGCCACATCCTTCCTTATTATTCATTGAATGCACAGTACATGTGTCCGATGATATTGACGAATATCTGCTACTTGGGCAGTGATAGGATATATTTCTAGTTTCTTTGAGTTTTTCATTTAATTTCTTTATTTCGTGTCATGCATACAAAAGAATCATGTACATTTGGTATTATTGTCCCATGCTTTTTAACTGTTTAAATCACACAGACACATGGACAGAGCAAAATGTGAATCAATCACTGTTGGCACTGAAGTCACAAGATAATTACTGTCCGTAAGTCTGTTTTACGGGCAGGCCTGCGGGTTTGTTTCTCTGTTTCAGTCCATGGGCCCCTCTGCCAGATTCCTGAATTGTAGATCTGTAGATACAGGCAGAAGTCTATAGGAGCCAATTGGGTCTGTGCTGCCTGCAGAACACTCAATCACTGCTTTGTTTGCCAAAGACAACTACAGTATTTTCCCACATAATGTAGTGTACTATGTATAGGGAACGGATTCCCCCTAAGCGATCAATTTCTTGCATTAATCAGCAGTGTTTGTGATCTTGCTGCCCCGGGATGTGAGGGCCTCTGCGGTGTGTTTGTGTTTTGAACGCCAACTTGCCAAGGGGTCATGATCAGATTTCAATCTATATGAAAATAGAAATAAACCAGGCTGCACAAAATCAAATATTTCTGAGAAAATGTTGACCTGTCTGGAGACGTTAGAAGACCGAAGGCACCTCTCAGGTTTAAAATCAGGAGTGAAATCGGCGAGTGTGACTGAGCCTTAATCCCCACAGAGCACTGGCCTCATTCCAGTGATTGATTCTCATTCAAGTGAATATTGATTGTCCCCATTTAGGGATTTCAAGCAGCCATTTGTAACAGTACCAGTCTGATAACTCCCCCATCTCGCTCTCTCTTCCTGCCCACATCATCCAGGGTATTACATTTCTGCAGGAGTCTGTGGTGGTCACTGTCATGGTTTAGCATTTCTTTGTCTTTATTCAGCCTTTTTTGAGGTGGAACATTAACAAAAAACACAAATGATTATGTTTTGACTCCCTACTGACCCTGAATATTGAATACATTTGAAAAAAAAAGTGTTAAATTGATGTGGCCCCTGCCCTCATCTTCAGATCTGTTGATAATGCAGTGCATTATAAAGCATTATTTTCTGCAGTTCATAATGACGATAAATACGATTATACAGCACTTTCTGGATGCACAGGTAAGATACAAACAGCTGCTGTTTCACATACAGTCAAACAATCAAAAAGTCTAAATAAAATGTTTGCACATTGCAGCTGTGGGTAGGCAATTATCATTTTAGTCAAACTTTTGAATTTGTTATACATAACCTGCAATATATTTTTATTTCCACTCTTCTCTTTCCCCGCAGCATCAGCTGTGACAGAGCAGTATAACCTTGGCCATGGATGTCAGCATTATAATGATGGATAAAGCTGTGAGCAGCGACTCACTGGGTCGAAGCAGTCTGGAAACACTCGGACATCGGAGGTGAAAGACTGCTGAAGGTAGCTTGGTGTATGAAATGTGGTGCCAATTTGATGTTGTGCCTGCACAGCTGGGTCACTGAGTGATTGGGTTTGAAGTCATCATGTACGCTGAGATGCAAGACTATCAAGTACACCTGATGCAACTCAATACAACAGCCCTCAGTAAAGCAATCACTGCTGAGTGCAAATGAGATGGGTATTTTAGGTGAGGACTGCTTGAGGCATTTAAACGACAGGATTTAATTACTGTTTTAATTGCATTAGGTTATAGTATGTTAATGTGCACTTAGCCTAAGATCTTTGTTGCCTGACTTATATATACACCACCATAAATTAAGACATAATGAGTGTTTTCATTACATAAATGCTTTATTATTTCATGCAATCCATTACTACCCAACCCTAAATATATCCAGTAAGTCAAGCACAGTACTTGAATAACTAAACTTTCCATAATCGTGAAGAAAATCAAATTTGTTAAACAAGGTGAATATGATACCCTTAAATACCAACCTGAGCTCCAGCCACCTGAATCCTAGATTTGTTTCACTGTCCTGTAGAGACACCTAGTGGATGATTAAAGTACTGTTTTGTATTTTTGTACATTTAAGTTTTTTGTAATTTATTTTAAAAATCTTCCTTTTGTGGAGGCTGCATAACATCACAACAAGTGTAGCAACTGATGATTATCTATGTTCAGTCTCTGCTGTGCCCTCCTTCAAACATTGGCCTTTAGAGTAATAATTAACACAGAAATAAACACTCGTCTCTTCAAAGATAAAGGAGAACTTCTAGTGTTCACTGTGGGTGGGGTGAAATTTGGGTTAAGTGCTTTTTTATGTATTAGACTTACAGTAACTGAGAAAATATTTCCTTGTTGGTAGAGCTATTTAGAGATCATCAATGAAAGCCTGCTCTGATTATATTGTGCCTTCCCCTGGATCGCTCTGCTATTGTGTGCACATAAATGCCCCCAAAAAACATTACAAATATCAGAGTGTGACTGGGCAGTTAGAGGAACATGTAACAGAGTCGCTTTGGGTTACTATAGAGTCTTATTTGTGTGTGGGAATACTTTGTCACAAGTAAAACTTCTTCATTCAAGATTTCACTTTGGTAAAAGTGCATCTAAAAGCACTTGTCGGGCAGAAATTTTATATCATACTAGTGGGATATTATTATTGATGCTTTAATACATAAGCAGAATTTTAATGTTAAGGCTGGTGGTTGTGGAGTGCATTTACTCTAATTCATATACTGAATGGCTTAACATTTTTCAAAAGTGAGGTCCCTCTCATTCTACTAGGGGGTTGCTAAATTTTTGGATGAAATGTATGAATAATATTATGTGAATGTAAAGTTAGTTATAGCCTGAATTACGTTCTCTTTAATATAACGTGTGTTTATGTTCTGAAATGCATATAAAATTAGAAGTGTAAAAAATAGACTTTATCCGATTATTATTAGGAACATACATGAGGTGGTCCCTGGTTTATTCTCTGTGTTGAATGGGGTACTTGGCTGAAACCTGTGGTTTAATCTATAAACCAAAATCATTTGCAATAAACCACTTTGGTTTCGGGAAGTAAATCTGTCAGTGTGTGTGCTTGAATGAAGTTGAATTTAACTGCAGTGTGGATGGAGTTTGTAGGTCCACCTGTTCCTTTACTCCTGGTATTTCCTTGTAGGTTGATCATTGACAACATTTTTTTTAAATATATATTTGCTGAAAGGTTTTACATTTTAACACATTAATTTCCACCAACACAGTCATGTATCAGCAGGTTTATTTGCACATCCAGATATACTTTCAACCAAACACAATATCTGGTAATTTGTTAGATAAACACAGCCCCCCCGCCCAGTCCCCCCATCTTTCCCACACTCTCCCTTTACACAAACACACCTCAGCCAAAGGTACATAAGTGTCTGTGCAGGTGCTTCAGTCAGAGAGTGACTCCAGCAGCTCTTCTGCTCTCTGGTCACCCGCTCAGCAAAATGGCTCAGCAGTGCATCTTTCCAGGGAGCGCTGCAAAAAACAACACGGGCGCCTTTGCTATTAACAATCCAGCAGATATCTCCGTTATTGTGGTTTACTTTGTGGTTGTACTGGCTGTGGGAGTATGGGTGAGTTGACCATTGTTTTAATCCTTCTTCTCTGTGAATAGTTAACTCCTCACCTGCTCTGAGAGTTGTTTTTATGTGTTGAAGAATTCAAGATAATATTTAATTATGTTCTGATAGAAGAGGCTTCTCACTCAAAGGCTTTGTTTGTTTGCACCTTAACAGCCGAGCAGTGGTGGAAGCAGTATTAAGATATTTTACTGAAGTAAAAAGTACTAATGCCACAATTTAAAATTCTCAATCTTACTTCAATAAAAGTGTAAGTTTAATCAAGAAAAGAATACCTAAAGTACATATGTTAAGCTGCACATTATACCAGATTGTTATGATTATTGGTGCAGTAACATAAGGTGCAATTCAATGTTGTAGCTGGCTGTAATAGAGCTAATTCTGTTGGGCGATTTACTGTATTTTTCATATAGTCAGAGATTTTTAAAATCTTCCTCTGCAAAGTAACTAACAAACTTAAATATATAATAAAATTATTATCTGAAATGTAGTGGGTTAGATGGAGAAAGTAGCAGAACATTAAAACCCACAAATAAAATAAACGTTCATTAAAATGATATGTGAAACATAAGAACAGTACTTGGGTAAATCTACTTTCCACTACTGAGTCTCTGCAGTGGTGTGGACTCATATTGTGCAGTCACATCAGTTTAATCAACAACCAGCTTCAGATTTGTTTTATTGCAGACCAGAGTGCTTTTATCATCTCAGAAGAGACATGTTTAGATTTATGAGGAGTAATGTTACTGTGATATTGTTGAGTTTTATGCAATGATTTTGTTGTGTTCTGTTCATTTTTATGGCATTCTTAGGAACCCCTGCCATTAACAAATATGCACTGACAGTTTTAAATAAAGTGTGTGTTGCTGTTTTGCACAATGCATGTATGGATTTTATAAAAATGTGCCCATATCCTTTTGCAGGCTATGGTCCGCACCAACAGAGCCACTGTCGGTGGCTTCTTCCTGGCGGGGAGGAGTATGGTGTGGTGGCCGGTGCGTATCTGATCACACTCATGCTTATTGAAATGAAGCCCTGTCTTGAGGGCCAGTATGTCACAATGGAAGCACTTTGTGTAACATATGGGGGTTTATAAGGGTAATTTGGTGTGTAAATCATGTAGAACTTGTCTATTACACTGGTGGCAAAACATACCATAAAATCATAGTAAGCCATAATCATCAATGCCTTTCTTATTGTCAGATGCAGTGGAAATAAGCTGTAATTATAGAAATGATTGATGCATATTTTTTAATAAACATAACTGTGCACTCTACAGATCGGAGCATCGCTCTTTGCTAGCAACATTGGCAGTGGCCACTTTGTGGGGATCGCGGGGACCGCTGCAGCTGCAGGGATCGCCATCGGTGGATTTGAATGGAATGTGAGTTATCAATTCTGATGTGCCACTTATATCACTATCACTTCTTTCACAAATGTAATTGTAACCTGTGACCGATATTGTCAGTTATCTCCGTCAGGTGAGTTGATAAGGGTAGATAACCATGAGAGTTTCACCCTGCAGGATTAGTAGGCCATCAGTAGTTATGGACAGTAGAAACAAAAATGTTCAAATTGGGCCTCTACACACACACACCTATAGCTCTAATACCGACACGGGAAACGCCTAATAGGCTCTGGGCCATTATTCTTGTTATGACCTTTCCAAATCCAGTGTTATAGACCCATTCAGGCCAAGCTCTGAGTTACATATTCTCATTATGATTGCAAAGTAAAAGGTCAAGTTATTTCAAAAACACAAAATAAAAATTATACTTTTAATAAGACAATTATGTTCCTCATTTTACGTTAAAACAAAAGAACAAACAAACCAAAAGAGAAAAAAATGCCCTTCAGTGAATGATTACAGAAAAATAAACTCAAACATTAACTGAAGAAATAACCACAAGGCCTTAAATCCTGAAGTCAAATCATGAGTTAATATATACACCTACTCTTTATCTATCATAATTTCCAAATCCGGTTCTGTACGTGACCCCAACAGGCACAACAATTTGTCAGTGATCTCTCAATTGGTGTACCCATTTCAGAGTAAAGTCGAACAACAACAGCGTCAACTTTATCTGAAAAAAGAACATTTTAAGTAAATGTTGGCTTTGGTTATTTACTGGTTGTGTCTTGGCGTGTTTGTTTCAGGCTCTTATAGTGGTGGTCATTCTGGGATGGCTCTTTGTGCCCATCTACATCAAAGCTGGGGTAAAAACACACACACAACACCTCTTCATACATGGACTCATGGTATTTGTTACAATGCAGCAAAATTAGAGAACAAATAAAGATGTAAATGATTATGTATGTGTTCAGGTGGTCACCATGCCCGAGTATTTGAAGAAGAGGTTTGGAGGACAGCGTATCCGCATCTATCTCTCTGTGCTGTCCCTCTTCCTCTACGTTTTCACCAAGATCTCAGTAAGTCACATCTTAACTCTCAAGGTTGCCACTATCTCCATATTATACCAGTACTGAACGTTATTGATCTAAATGATGTATTTCCTCCTCTCCACTCAGGCAGACATGTTCTCTGGAGCCATTTTTATCAACCAGGCCCTTGGGTTGAATATCTACCTTGCTGTTGTCATGCTGCTATTGATTACTGCGCTGTACACTGTCACAGGTCTGTCCCCGTAGGATGCATTCTCTTCCTTTTCCAACAAACTCATAAACTAAGGTCGGAAATTGTTTCTACAGTGGGGGTAAAGTCTTCTTATAACCATATATAGACATGTGGACACACACTTAATATTCTCCCTCCTGTCTAGTTTATCAGTGGTGTGTTATTGTGGTTAATTACCCATGGAGAGCAATAAGCAGGAAGTGGCCTTCTGTTGCTGTTGTAATAACGCATACCAACCTGAACTTTAGCTTAACAAAGACTCTGAAAGATCACCTACATAACAACTGCCTAAAGGGATAGTTCAGATTTGAAGAGGGGTTGAATAAGGAACGTACCCATAGTCAGTATTACCTACAGTAGATAGTGGTCGGCTCACCCGAGCTGGGAGAAGATGGGAGGAATACCAGCATGGAAACTAAGCAATGTGGACAGGGTTCCCTGCAAAAATAAATACATTTAAGAGTTGGCTATATTCATATACTTCACTGCTGTACCTTGTCATTAGACAAGTTTAAATGTCTAAGCAAGAACTGAAATCATGCTTTGCTCCTATCAACACCACCACACAAAAAGAGTAATCTATCTCTAAATTTGTGGTCTGCTGCGGCCTCGATTGTTTAGTTTGATTGTGTTATTGTTTGCTTTTCTAAAGGATAGACCAGCAGCTCATGTTCTGCAAAGTAAAATCCATCCGCTGTCAGTAATACACTGACTATGGATAAGTACTTTATAAAATCCCACTGCAAAAACCAAAACTTCAACACTGAATACTCAATATCTGATGATGAATTGGATCATGTACAAAGTTCTCTCCAATAAGTTTAATTATTTACATTAGTGGTGATTAAATTTGTTGATTTGAGAGAAAAATACAAAGACTTACAACATCACATGTTGTGTCTCAGGTGGCTTGGCTGCAGTGATTTACACGGACACCTTACAGACCATCATCATGATTGTTGGATCGTTCATCCTGATGGGATATGGTAATATGGTATTTTCTTTTTCTTTTTATCCTGATACTTATTATTGGTTGTTACAAGACGAATCCTGTTGGTGACATTACACTGTTGAACATTAAAAATGATTATGTCCTCAGCTTTCAATGAGGTGGGAGGCTATGAAAGCTTTCAGCAGTGCTACATGGAGGCCGTCCCTGCTATCACCACTAACATCAGCGCCGAGTGCTTCGAGCCTCGAGAAGACTCCTTCCATATTTTTAGGAATGCGATTACAGGAGACCTGCCATGGCCTGGCCTTGTGTTTGGACTCACCATTCAGGCCACCTGGTACTGGTGCACTGATCAGGTCAGTCAAGCACATTGGCAGCACTGCACGGCATTACAGGACTACAATCTAAGCCCACAAACACACACGACACTCTTCACACACACGCACACACACACACACACACACACAGACTCATTCGATTGATTGCCACAAATTGGCACACACATTTATGCGCCTTTATCTTGGCTGTTTTGTCCATACTCAGTCAAGCGGTCCGAGGTGGCCGGCTGTTAGAGGAGCGGCATGCTTTTAGTTAGACGATAATACACTCCCAGAGACTGAGATAAGATTAACAGGCAGACTGTTGCTGGATCTCAGCAAGATGCTAATTGAAATGTTAACATCCAGCACACAGATAAACACATTACAGTCAGCCTTTACTCAGCTAACAGAGCAGAATACTTATCAGCAAACATATCCAGTTGGCTTCTTCGGCTTCAAGAGATAGTTCAGATTTTGTTTTTGAAAGCAGGTTGTATGAGGTACTTACACATCATCAGTGTTTAACCTACAGTAGGTGGTTGTCAACACACATATTCAATTTTGAAAAGCAAGCAGGAGCAGCAAACATCTTGAAAAAGTCAACATCCATTTAAGCGTAGGGCACAGTAAAACAGAGAAAATAATCATATGATAGTGGACAGTTAAATGATTTTGGGCCTTTTTGCAGGTGGCTAAAATAAATGTAGCTGCTGCCCCCATTCACAGCAGTCTACTGCTTACCTTTTGTTCTAGTACTCCTTCCTCTACAAATATAGTTTACTGATAGTATCATGGCACTTCTGATCTTTTCCAATCCCTGAAACACTTTTTTTCCCTGTAGGTGATTGTCCAGCGCTGCCTCTCAGCCAAGAATTTATCTCACGTTAAAGGGGGCTGTATCCTGTGTGGCTACTTGAAGCTGCTGCCCATGTTCCTCATGGTTTTCCCTGGAATGATCAGCAGGATCCTCTATGCCGGTAAGTTTAGTTGATGAAGCTAAGCTGATGGCTGAAGGTACAATTGCAGCTCATGCACATCTAACCACAGATATGGTGGCATATAAATATCTCTGAACACCCTGCTGATCTAATTTATTTTGTTTTAGATGAGGTGGCATGTGTAGACCCAACTGAATGTGAAAAATACTGTGGTGCCAGTGTGGGCTGCACCAACATCGCTTATCCCAAACTGGTGGTGGATCTCATGCCTAATGGTGGGTAGCTAAAGACTTTTGTCTTGTAAGCTGAAAATGAAAATCTCTAAGCTGTCTTCCTCTGTTTCAAGTCTTCCTCTGCTATCTGTTTCAGGTCTGCGAGGCCTCATGCTGTCAGTGATGCTGGCTTCCCTAATGAGCTCACTCACCTCCATCTTTAACAGTGCCAGTACTCTCTTCACTATGGACATCTACACTAAGATTCGCCGTACAGCCAGTGAAAGGGAACTTATGATTGCCGGCAGGTAAAACATATCGGGGTGAGGTTTGAAATGACGTCTGATGTTGAGACTACTTACCTTACTGTCACTGTCTTTGACTTTGTGTGTAGATTGTTTATCTTGGCCCTGATTGGGGTGAGCATCGCATGGATCCCTGTGGTGCAGTCAGCCCAGAGTGGTCAGCTCTTTGACTACATCCAGTCCATCACCAGCTACCTCACACCGCCGGTTGCAGCTGTCTTCATGCTTGCCATCTTCTGCAAACGTGTCAATGAATCTGTGAGTTCACACTTCAATCATCAGTCAGTTTATTTCAACATTTTAATCAAGTGCAATCCACTGCTTGTTCCATGGACATTGTACTGTATCAAGTAAGTTAATTCAGACTAAAAAATGAACCCAATAATGCTAAAACATAGATATTTCACTAAAAACCACAAATGTAAACCTCACAGTGGCACTAGAGGTAAAGTCATGAGATCACCAGCGTTCTTTTCATGCTATTGGCACCATGAATGTCTTTAATAAATGTCATTGCATTCCATCTTATGGTTATTGAGATATTTTAGTCTGGACCAAAATAGTGGACTGACCAACTGGCCGACAGACATTGTCACACCTCGAGTCTCTAGCGTAGATAAAAAGGCTTTTGTGTGCGGTCAAGTGCTGTCAGTAAATTTCTTAAGTAATGACTGGTCAAAGGTCTTTGGCAACGTCGGGTTTTACTGCTTTCTCTTGTGTAATTTGTTTTTTTTTTCCAAGCAGTTGAATCACTGGACATGTGTTATATTATCTGAAAAACAACCCACCGCCCTCCATTTATATGATTGTCACTATTCAGGAAAAACAAGTCATGCACGCCATCAGCTGATCAGTTTCAGCCATCAGCCGATTCACACAACCACCAGTCACATTCACTTCAGCCACAATCTGACAAACTCACTCTCACTCATGCTGTTGCCTTGGTTTGTTACTAATCAGATTTGCCATGACTTGTCTTGAGGTCTGCATTATCTATATTTCATAACACTTCAGTTGTGTTTCTGCTTGATGCTGCTCCATGTACTGCTGTGGCAAATCTGTGGCCCAACCATGCTGCATTCTCCAGGCCCGAAAAGTGAAGCCAATATGGAAATGCCTTAAACCTGCATTCTTTCCTATGGCCAGCGTGGGCGACTCCATTGGTTTTTAAATTTAATAAAAAAAAAATAGATGATGCTTAAATTAAAATAGACAATAAGCAGGTTATAAGCTATATAAGCTTGGCTACCAAGTGATTGACATGTTGCTACCACTGTGACCTGAATACATTTCCGGGTCTTAGAAATTTGACCCTTTTAGAGGGTTTTCAGTTCATGAAAGTTATTTGTAACATTTTAGTTTGGTTAAGCATTTTTGCAGTCATGTTTTTTTTCCACCAACATGGAAGTGGTTCTGTTCCACTTGATGCACCTAAATTGGAATTTTTTTTAGCATTATGACCCCAAATAAACATTTTCTCATTTTCAATGAGTTGTTTTTTAAGTTGTAACCCAAACCAAACCAAAAGATTGTCATACTGGTTGGAAAGAGATGAATGAACAAATGTTGAATGTAATAACGCATCTGCCATCATGCATCTGTTGATGACACATCATTGATTATAATTATTCCGCTCAAAACTGGTTTGCATGGTTCCAAGAACCCTGAACGGAAGACGTTCAACAACCAGAGCTAATTAAGTGAATTGGTTTATTAGTCTTGCTTATACATATACTGGCAGCTTTACAACTTTTCTCTTTCCTCAGGGGGCCTTTTATGGCCTCATGATTGGCCTGCTGATCGGCTTGGCAAGGATGATCGCTGAGTTCGCTTATGGGACAGGCAGCTGCGTTAACCCCAGTAACTGCCCCACCATCATATGTGGAATCCACTACCTCTACTTCTCCATCATCCTGTTTGTTGTCTCCTGTGTCATCATCCTGGGAGTCTCACTCATGACCAAGCCCATTGATGACAAGCATGTATGTGACCGCTGTGAAATGAGGCTGAACAGATCATTATTATCTCCCAAACAACCCTGCAATAATAAATAATAATAATAAATTAAGTTGTTTTAACCCATGTGTTGTGTTGCTTGCCAAGTTGTATAGACTTTGCTGGAGCCTGAGGAACCGCACAGAGGAGAGGATTGATCTTGAAAAGGACGATTGGACTGAAAACCAAGAATCCAACAAGATGGACACAGAGGGTAATCAGCAGACATACAGTATAAACACACAGTATGTACAGAAAGACACACTAGCAGATTTTCTTCATGGCCTTTGTGTTTTCCCTCACAGAGCCAGAGGAAGAACCAGGCCTGTGCAAGAAGGCAGCGATGTGCTTCTGCGGCCTGGAGCAGAAAAACGCCCCCAAGCTGAGTCCAGAGGAGCAGGCGGAGCTGCAGAAGAAGCTCACAGACACCACAGAGGCGCCTCTATGGCGGCGCATCGCCAACGCCAACGCCCTCATCCTCCTGTGTGTGGCTGTTTTCTTTCACGGGTTTTACGGTTAAAGAAGCTCAACTGACCTCAAATGGTCTTGCATATTTTATATTTACGTGACAGGATTTTATATGAATATAATTCATGAACACATTCCTGCAAAATAAGAATAAGAGACCTTTGCTTACTGTATTATCATCATTACTGTACATATGTCCTGTATGGAACTACTCCGGGACATAAGATATACGTTTGTTAAGTAGGTGCCTGTCTAAAAATATTTAAATATTTCACTAATGTGCGAGATCTGGTGTAAACATTTTTAAAGTAACAGTTCACCCCAAAATCAAAATACTTGTTTTAATCTCTTACCAGTAATGCTATTTATCAAGTTTGTTTTTGGTCCGAGAATCCAAGTGTTGTACTAAAACTATTGACAGAGCTCATTGTGAACAGTTTAATTTTAAGGAACTATTTTCTTTCTACCAAACTATACCCGATAATTGTATCACCACTCAGAAGGAATGATCATCTACTCATAGAAAAAGTATCTTGCTCATGAGAGATGAAAACATTAATGGTGTCGTCAACAGCTAAGCTTTAACATTAGCTGGCTCATGTGACCAAGCAGTAGCAAACATTTCCTTCTGCTCAGTGACACTGTGTAGTTCAGAAGAAAGTAAATGGTTGCTACAACCCTAATTTAAAAAAAAGTAGGGGTGCTGGGTCATGCGTAAATAAAAACAATAATTCAGAATTAGTCTACATATTTCCAATTAACAAAGGGTACCAGTTAGAGCATTTTATATCTTGTCTTTGTACTGTATTCAGTTGAATCATTGCATTCTGCTTTCATATGTTTGCAATCAGGGTTTTACATGAAACTGTCTATTGAATAAGTGGGTCATGATTTCTAGAGAGAGACATTGCAGTGAACTGTTTGCAGTTTACTGTCCCTTTAAGGTATCTTAGTGTCAGTGAACTTAGCAGTCTTGCAGCTAAAGTAAACCGTACTGAAATATATTAACACATATAACACTTAAATCATGATAGTATTGTGCATTTTCCCCACTCTGTCCTGCTCCTCTGGGTTGTAGGTCTTCCAGTGTTACTATGAGTTTCCTTCTTGTCGTAACTGTTGCCTTTTGTGATTATATAATCAGAGGGCAAAGGTGGCTTTGTAAATTACAACTGCTCATAAATGGAAGTGCAGGGTGACTCACACTGCACATAGTAGTGGAAATGTAATATTAAATTTGTGGTAATAACTGCAGGTCATTGTTAAGGTGATAAACTAATCAGACATGCTTGTATCGTCAGCAGAAATATGTGTATTATTATAATTACTGTTCATTCTGACTCAGTTCACTGACTCAGTTCACTGGTAAAATTAATGCTTCTTTATTGTCTCGTGGACACTTAACAGATTTGTGTTTCAGAGGAGAAGATAAAAGATGTTCAAATTCATGGTAATTACTGTATTTGCTACCTCATTCTACAAGACTTGTTTGCTTATAGTCCACGAGTGCCGTCACCTCTGTAAGCTATGCATCCTGCTGTGTTAATGAATAAAAGCATCTCAGGGAAGAAGGTTTGTGAATTACACTGAACCCTGTCTGACTCTTTGCTTCCCTCTGCTGGCTCACAGTTGTTATTTTACTGCACATTCAATTTCTGGTGAAAAAAAAAAAAAGAAAATCTGCCATTACTGCTCTTTCTGAGGTAAACAATGTCTTTTATGTACTTGGTAAATAAATGCTGAAACCGCACATGATCACTTTTCAATGAACTGTAAGTCATTCCCATTGTGACTCGCTCATTATCTTGCTCTTATCACCACCTCTGTGGTTAATGTGCACTAATGTAGGCCTTGAGTATGTGCACCGCTGATGAATGATTTATGATTTCTGCCTTGGACCAGTATGCTTCATTCTCAGTAGTTTTATCTTTTGTATCCCTGCCTATTTCTTCAGAGGCTCCATATGACTTTATATCTGTTTGAATCACACGTCTGGCACTGATTCTGCTGGTCCGCGTTGTGAAACCACAGTCAAAGGTCAACACAGAGGCTTGTCTGGCTCTTCACAGTCATAGGAGACATTTTTGTTTTAGTGCTAGAACTGAAACTCTTTAAACAAAGACAGAGTCTAAATAAAATGAATTGTTTAATAATAATTAAGTAATTTCTACTTTGTTCAATAAAGAAAAAATTATTTTTATGCCTTTCTATTATGTGCTGTAACATCTTTCAAAACATGGCATCCAAATCATTTTTATAATGAGGGTAAAATACAACAAACTGCCACAAAGAAGCACAAGTTTGTCATCATAAAGTCCTTCTCAGTGACATGTTTATTATTTCTTATCTAGTCCTGGCCTGAGCTGGTCTTATTACATTATATCTAAATCATTATAAAGACAATGACTCCACAACAGATGTGTGATCTAAAAAAGTACATCTCAAACACACGCCTACATCCAAAAAGCTACACAATAAGATTTACAGAGGTAATATTTGTTTTAGGGTTATTGTGTTATTTGTCATGAAACTGAAAAAGGTGAATGTGTTAACTCATGTGAGCAGCAGTAATGTGCGTGAAATAGTGAATTATTCTGTCCAGAAAAAAACAGTAAGGATAAACAAAAGCCACATTTAAATCTTCAAAGAAAATGTCAAATATGTAGACACAGTACACAAGCAAGACCGTAGCTAAAACACAGTGGCCTCCTGGTGGCCTAAACGCCTCATTACGTACAACAATATACTCCCTGATTCTCCCTGAAATGTTAACAACCTGCTGCAAAAGCAATCTACAAAATTTGGATTACATAATATAAGCAAATATCAGTGTAACTAAATTCAAATGTAGAGAATGATGGGCAGGAAAGTAACTTTGGCACATGTGATTTATATAACACTATACATACTATCAGCAAATTGTAATATGTACAGGACAAACTGACAGTTGGCTCACAGGTAAAGCAGAAATCAGGCCTTGTTGAAAGAGTATGCCTCAGGGCATGCTGGGCCCTCTGTGCATGTGACAGGTCTCATAACTATAAAGTTTTTCAGTTCCTTATAGCTGCCTCTGAACTGAACTTCACCTCTTAACGCAGCATTTGGTAAACTCTTCAAGGAGAAAAACAACTTGCACACTTCAAAGTGTGCCTTGACTTTGCCGTAAACCCTAGTTCATGGGAAGCTGAGTTCAGTTGGCCATAAACCTCCCACACACTCACATTTTTGTCATGTTTCAGTCCACTGACATTTTCTAAAAGTGCATGATAACAGCTTTCTCTGTCTATTCTTAAACTAACAAGCCCTGCTGCAAGTGCTTTCACATCTCTTACACTGTAAAAAAATCTGGCTGCACAGCATTTTTCTTTTAAAATGTTTAGAATGTGATTGCATTTACATCACCGTTAGCACAAAGGTTAATTCTTGTTAGATTATACAGTAGACAAATGAAGTCATGATGTGTCTGCAGAAGCTCAGATTAATCCCTTTTACTGAATATGTAGATAAATTGTGTTTCCTGCAATTTAAGGGCACATATGTTGGTATGAGCTGGTAATTAGACCTGGTTTCTAATCTGTGTAAATCCATATGAGTGCAGATAATTTAAAAACATTGTTTGTATCCTACAGCTGACCTGTGTTTGGTGTTTGTAAAAACTTTTTTCTTTGTCTTGTTTGGCATAACTGCTGTATTGTCATGATGGAAAAATGTATAAATTAAGTGTTTAAAAATATATTATAATATTGTAATAATCTCTCAGCCATGGTTATAAATTTAAGGGTAGAAAAAGGGGGTTGCCACATAATCTCAGACATTTAAATAGGCTATATGTAGCCATAGTCACGTGAAATCCAAAGTTCAGTGCCTATTCAATTTGTTATTTCAAGATAGAGCTGCACTTTTTAGACTGGGTCTTTATTGTGACATGCCCGAAGCCCACCAGCAATCAGCGCCTGATAGGCTACACCTGTGAGCTGCTGCTATGAAAAGATTAGCTATGAAAATACCAATTAGCACAGATTTTAGAGATATAAGCCGTTTGTGTAAATAGAAAGCTCATATTTTAACTCTTGAAACCGAAAGCAAAAAAGTGTTGCATTTTTAGTTGTGTTCTGTAAACATACCGATTATCAGCAGCTAGCTTAACATGAGCCTCGGCTGCACGCAGCTCTCCAGCAGTCCTGTCCTCTGCATGACGCCACAACACCTTCCTGCAAGAACAGGTGAGTCACGTCACGTGTGTATTTAAGACAAATGTGAACTTACTGTGCATTTGTTTTCCCTTTTGCACGTCCAGCAAATATTCAATAGCATAAATGCTAAACAAGCCCATTTTCAGGTTCGTATTGCTGTACACAAGGCATATTTGTCAGCATTTACAATGTTTATGAATAATAATAAAAAAGCAAGGATCATCATCTATTAAAATGTATATTACCTTATTTATGGCTGGCCACAATGGTGGAAGACGTATTCAGATCCCTTATTTAAGTAAAAGTACTTATACCACACTGTGAAATTACTCCACTACAAGTCCAGCATTCAAAACTTACTTCAGTTAAAAAGTAACAGCTTCAAAATGTATTTAAAGTATCAAAACTAGGAAGTACTTGTTTTTGCAGAATAGCCCCTTTCAGATTGTTTTATATATTCCAAATATATTTTTGTATTATTATTTTTGACTGATTTATGTCAGCAGCATGTTACTGTTGTCCAGGTAGGGCTAATTTGATCTACTTAATATACTTTTATATGGTTTCATTTATAAACATGCATAATCATTTTAAATTGATCATGTTTTTTATGTTAAATCTTGACCTGAAAAGTTACTAAAGCTGGCAGCTAAATGTAATGGAGTAAAAAGTACAATATTTAACCCTTAATTGTAGTGAAGTAGAAGTATAAAGTTACAGATGACTCCTTAATTGAAAAGAGCATGACTATAACACATTATTAATTACTGCCCAACACTTGTCAGCAATATTTAATGTTATAGAGAGATTTTTATTTCTATGATACTTCTGCAACAATAGGAGAGAAAACTTTGCACCTTTAGTTTGAGGAACTTCTATTGCATCAATATATGTTGAGTACATACTGGTAGTCTTCCTCAACCTTGTGACAGAAAGTTTACTCAAGTTTAGCCAGTAGGCCTTCTCACTAAAACCTCTTCAAACAGAAGCTCTTTGGCATTCAGATGATCTCTCAATACATTATGCATTCGATGCCCACATTATATAAACAAAGTCCTCTTACACTGATTGAAAAATAGCATGATGTTTTTTTTTCCACTTTGATCTGAGGATTATTTATTGGTCTGCATGAAGGCTCGAGCAGATACAAAACTTACAAAATCCTCATTATGCAACATCACTGGATGAGCAGATCTGCAGTGGGAGCTTACAGGATGCTGCTTTTAAGTTTCTGGGTGCATTTATAGAAAATCAGACACGTCACATTTAGCAGTCAGGTCTTTTATCTGTTAGAGACTTGAGCACAAAGGACTCCTCTCTGCTATATTGTGTTGTTGTGGGGATGGGAGTGACATGCATGCATGTGCTTTGTGGTGAATATGATGCATCTGTTTTTCAAAAAAACTTTGAGTCAGCAGCCTGATAGAATTTTAATTAATGAGTGAATTTATGCTTTTTTTGCCGTGTCAGATGTGCTGCACTCCTTTAGATTAGATCTTTTTGCACCAGCATCCTGGATGTGTGTACTGAACCA
>CAFUXE010000823.1:1260146-1307389 GCA_903364295.1 Serranus cabrilla | reverse complement strand
GGGGTGATAGGGACAGGGCAGGAACGGCCTGTTCTGTAGCTGTCAGCAGCACTAAGGCATCTCCATATTGACTATACGTTGGCGCTGCAGTGAGAATGCTGGGTACACCATGCTGCGATTGCATAACTGCTGCTCCCGAGCTCACCCCTCCCACATGCTAAAGCCGCTCCATCTCACCACGGTCCAAATATTTTGGCCACCTCGCCTCTATCTCACAGCCCATCCTGACTCTCAGCTCACACCACATCAACAACGCCATCCACCTTAACCCCATGCTGAGGCAGCCTCCTTAAAAGAAAAATCAATCGCCTTAATCAATCAAGCCACTGTTGTTATTGAAGAGCTGGACATTTGCTGAACCCTTTCCTCTCATAAATCTTCTATGAGGTCTGTGTCAGGCGGAGCGATGATGGTTATTGCTTTTTAGTTTTCTGCCTGTGTGCAGCTCTGCCATGTTGCTGTGGGAGAAACATCGACGAGAACAAAGAGCACTTGGCTGTAATGAATTGCGAGGCAAAATGGCCGATGTCTGCCATGAATGACAGTGGGCTAAATTATTAAAAACAACACCTCCCCACATAGTCAGTAAGCACTTTCTGCCCATGCAGAAACACAAACATCCCACTGCCATCATGCAGTACCATATGCAATAACTGAATATAATCACAGCTTGATGATTTGACTTTAAATATAATAATAAGAGCAAAACATTGTGTTGCTTGAAATCCTGGAAACAAATATGTCTAGATCAACTAACTGTATGTTCTATGTGAAGAATGCATGTATTTATCAGAAGTGATTGTAAGCAGAAGCCTATTGAGAAAAACAACTAAAAATATATATCTGGCTGTAACAAACAAACAGAAAATAACAGGAACATAAAAGTAAGCAAGACTCTGACACGTCTGCTTTTATACAGTAGCACAGTATACGTTTTAAACAGTATAATATGCCTCAGAAGTAAAGCCCCCTGCATTTGAACCATTCATAATATTTCGCTGAATCCCCGAGAGAAGCTGCTGCCAGCAAACATACAGTAAATCTGGGGATTTGTCCTCAGATCACGCTAAGGTCATAACACGTTATGTAATCAAAATACAAACATAATATCCCACGCAGGTCAGAGAAGAGACGTGTAGCGTTTTTTTTTTACCAGCTGAGGCATGAACGTGGATACACATCTCAACATAGCTGGCATACCTGACATACTGCTGGTATGTGGTGCAGGGGCACAGAGACCTGACCGTCTGTTCTGTACACGCCAAGAGACTCATATGGATAGATAGATAGAGGGGAGGATGGATGGATAGATGATAGAGATTTTCATTGAGAGAAAAGAGGGGGAGGCAGGCAGCGAGAGCGGCTGATGGGCAGGGTCTCTATGACTCATTGAGAACATGGTGCCCTTCGCGTGCTCTCGGATCTGCACAGGTGGAATCTATCCTCTCTGATTACGAGGACCCGAGGTGTGTGTTCAAAGGAGACGAAGCAACACAGGGGAGTGTGAGAGGATAGGAATGTTCTTGGCGTGTGGAGTCCGTGTGTGTGTGTTTTCCTCTTCCTTCAGGTGTGTGTTTGTGTCAGTTTAATCTGTAGCCGACTGATAGACGACACATTTAAAATAACGCCTTTTACAGCCTCAAATCTTTTTGCTATCTGTTTGTTTGTGTCCACTGGAATGCAAAGGGTGGTGCCGTGTACGTGATGGGGAGTTGTCAGAGGGTGAGAATGTTCTAGGATATGCCTGTGTGTGTGTGTGTGTGTAGACTTTATACTGTGAATGCAGCACTGTGTGTTTAATGCTATGAGGAATTTGCTGCCGAGACTAACTCCTCTGACATCCCTGTGGTCAGCTCTCCTCTTCCTCCTCTGGCTTGTGATGACGAGGTCAAATGCCTGCCATGATTTCATTAGTGTAATAATTCCTCTGCAGGGAGAGGATCCAGAGCTATGTATACAAACACACACACAGAGACACGAGCAAACACACGAGCAAACACTCAATGTCAAGACTGTGGGAGAGCTGCAGCAGCTCCGTGTTAATATGGTGGCTGGGCCAGAGATGAGCTCCTTACATAATCGGAGAGGGCTCCGTCGATTAGGAAGAGGCTGCGCCAAAGCCGGCCCATCAGCAGGCAGCCTGCATCACTTATCAGCCCTTTTCATAGCACTGTCACCAAATTAGAGGGTAATTTTAGCTGCTTCATCTCCCCCAGGCTCAAAGGCTCCTCATGCAGCCTGATTGCTTTATCAACTCGACCACTGCCCAGTAACGGGCAGACGTACTCTCACACGCTGTTTATGTCCACAAAGCAGGTCTAGACATATAATATCTGTCAGAAGTGCAGCTGATTGTATGAATTTCAAACAATAGTCCAACTGCTAACAGACTTTTAAAGGCCAAGACCAATATCATTATGAGACTCTGAAAAATATTTTGTTTTTTTTACACAGGATAAACAGTCAATTTTGTATTCCTAAATTAGTTTGTACTCTGCAGTTGTAAGATTTAAGGGCAACACTGTTTCTAAATTACCTAAACGTATCTTTGGCATTTCTCCACTCATTTGTCTTTATTATTAATTGGCCCACATCATAGACTAAATACAAAATGGCAGTTGCATCTCTGCTTTCTCCCATTGCACAAAAATGAAGCCTCCTCGACGGGGGGCTCTGCTGTCTTGGGTTGATGATGCAATATGGATCCAGATTATGTTTGATCGGGCTTGTATTAAGGCCTCACTGTCAATCATGATGTTACGCCAACATTTTATGGCATCAAATAGCTCATTTAAAGACAACCAAAATGACAAAAGACTCTTTTTAGTCAAACGGGGTGCAGACCTATGCTGCAGACCGCCACCAGGGGTTCACGATGGGTTCAAGATGCTTTGGGACACTTTGTAAGAGCCAAACAAGAAATCTGTATCTGCATCATCTAACATCAATAGATATAACATTTAGGTAGATTTAATCTGAATTAAATTCAGGCACTTATTCACACTCTTAATGTATAGAAAACAGAAACAGCCATATCATATATATAATATAGTTTCATGTCACCGCATTTGAAATGGTTTGATTCTGATATTATATCTGCTTAGATACAATACCAAAATGTTAAACTTTTGAAACATTACTTTGAGGAACACAGTCAACCTAACACTTTTTTGATTAGTGATTTGATATATATATATCAAACAATTATAATGATATTATGATTTAAGAAAAAAAAGGTTTGTTTTTTATTGGTCTTATAAGCGCATATAGAGTTGTCACTAAATGTTCCATTTTAAAATATTTAAACATATTTTCTTCTTGTTTGTTCTTGCAGCTCTTAAGCCATCAAATAGACATTCATGATGATTGTCTCTCAGAATTGTCTTACATAAATATCTTACAAAAGCACCGCCTAAATATATCACTATCTTTATCTAACGTGTGTGAATGCATACAGTGTGTGCAAAAAGGATAGGAAACAGAAACAGAGGCTATTTCGGGAGAAGTGTTGCAGCACTGCAGTGTTGGACAAACACATTTGGTGAGATTGCGAGTGATTCTGGCTAACAGCTCTGTGTGTTTTGAGTGTCGGGTGTGCAAATATATCAGCAGACCCATTGAGAAAGGATAAAGGGGAAAAACAAATGTCTGCCTGCTTGCCCAATATGGCTCGCTGCATCACGTGTAAATAACTGGCTAAAGCACTTCCGCCTGTTAGGTACATCTCTCTCATTCGGTGTGAATCTTCAGCAGGGGTTGGGGGCAGGAAACCACTGAGAAGCGCATAGATAAACAAACCATAAATAGCAACCAGAACCAGCTCTGTGCTCCTCTCTCTCTCTTCTTCACCATGTAGGTCACCTCCTCTGCACTGTTTTTTTTCTCTCTAATGAATCATCACTGTTGACAGCCGTGAAGAGAATGAAAGATGTGTCATCCTCCCTCCTCTGCTGGTTGGCAGCTATTGTTTTTGTCAAACTAAAACGCTCCATCCATACACTTGTTCTTTTTCATAAACCCACACACAGTATGACACAAGCCGTGCATGCAGAGTGTAACCCGTTCCTACGCATGTTTGAGTTTGACGCAACTCACAGATGTGACAGCAATGACAGGAAGAAGGAAGAAGGACAAGAGCAGGACCGCAACATGTGTCACAATCACCTGCTGTGACCAAACCGTGTCTCAGGCTTCAGCTTTTAATTACCTGCCAGTTACATTTCCTGTTTTTTGTGCAGTTCGCAGTGCTGTTTACCTTCTGTTACATTTTTAAAGGTTAAACACACATAGATTGGCACATAATGATATCTGTGCTGTGTCTCAGTATTTCTAAAATCCAGTGTGTGTTTGCAAGCGCAATATCAACATTATCTCCCAGCTTTGTAGCACTCCAATTGTGTTTAGTCAAAAGAAAGGTGAACTCTCTGTGCTGCGCCCCAGAGCGTGTAGCAACATGATAATTATCTCACTCTTTTGATAAACACACCTGGGCCGAGGCCAGCATGCAAAGGTGACAGCCTCTGTCATCACACACAGACTGATCATCATTCAGCTACAGTGGATTCTTTCCAAATGAAAAAAAAAATCGAATCAAAAGGTCAAGGAGCACGCAGTGAAAATGATGAAACTTGTTTTATATATTTGTGAGAAGCTGGCCCTCGCTTTCCAACTTGTTTTACATTAACATAAATTCATGAAAGCTCACAATTTGTTCCATGTGTTAATGTACAATTATCCCTGAATAATGTGATGAAAAACAAAAAAGATCCTGTCAGTCATTAAAGAAATAATATTGAAACAATTACTTAGTACCTCCAAATAAGGACTAATGTCAAATTAATGACCTATTATATTAAAAGAACAACTTTAGATCTTTAAAAAATGAGAAACCTTTTCAAAATATTGTGTACAGTATTTTTGGAGGAAGTTTCTCATTATTTCGAAATAAGTCATTTTTATGAGAAGGTTTGGCCTCATAATGACTGTTTTTCATCACATGGCTTCCTTTTTTTTCTTGTTTTTTCTTTTACTGACAGAAGTTGACTTTTTATCAGAGCAGAAATTCACATATTTTATATATCCTTTGCTGTTTTCACAGGTAGATGGCCCGAAGGAATCCTGAGGACATGTTATAAGTCTGAGCAAAAAAGTGGAGACAAGCACAGCGGCACCCTCCAGACTGTTATCACTTCTTCTGCTCAGTTGGGAGGACTGTCTGAAAGTTAACAACTCCCACCTCTGAGGAATTCAGGAGCCTTGGAGCTTGAAGGAGTCATTCCAACAGCTTTCTGGACCATTATAGGACCTCCTCCCTTTTTCTTATCAACAAACGACTGAGAGGGTCAAACAGGGTCACCTGACCAAAGTGGACCAACAGCAGAGAGACAGACTGGAGGTTATTCTTTCTTTCTCATGAACTCAAGTCGATGTGTAACACACCCGCAGCCCACAACAGGAAGTGAAGCGGGCGTTTAAGCAAGAACCACGTGTAAAGGCTAGTTTGACAAAGCAAGAGTTTCCTTTGCAGGCCACAGGATATAGTTTAAGACAATACCTCTTGGCCCTTTCAGAACTGCCTGAACTCAATCCTCCCCCATGCTGTGAATGCACCAACCTGTACTGTATGTATATATGTGAGTCCGTGTGCATATGAGATTATTTATTAGTGTCGTCACTGGATGAGAACATATCTTTGTGCTAAAGTTCTAACTGTCCTTGTGTGTGAATATACGTTTCTGCAAATAGCCATCAGAGACAGCACAGAAACATCAGCATAACAACAAAGAAACTACCTTTAAGTAGTCAACACTGGTCACTTACTGTAAGCTGGACTGTTAAATCATCTGTACATATCAGCAGTGACAGAATAAGAGCTGCAGATTGCGGTGCTCTGGCTGAGCTCTTCTTTCTGTCTTCCCCTCATAAAGACTCAGGCTGACAGTCGCGCCCACCAGGGGGGAAATCTGTGAGGGAAACATGGAGGCAACCATCCGTCCCCATGTCCCCTCGAATGGCTGACTTCAGAGACAGAGCCTAATTTTTTTCCCCTCGTCCAGAACCAAGCAGGGGTTTCCAGCGCTGACAAGAGCCACAGCCCCTCTCTCTTCCACCTCCAAAAACGTGCGAATGTCCTGCCTAAGGCGTCAGCCAGTCACCATCCCCATGGACACCGTCAAGATCATCCAGTCGGAGAAGTTCCCCAGAGAGTGCCCTGTGCCCGTCACACAGCCGCGCTATGCCCCGCCCCCCAGAGTGGCGTGGGACGGCGGAGGTGAAGGCGAAATTATCGTCAACCAGGCCTGCAGCGACCTGACCCTGGACATCACAGGGTCTCCCCGTCCCATGGTGTCCCCCTCGGCCCCCTTGACGCGCAGGGAGCAGAGCTTCCTGGCGCAGCGCAAAACCAGTGCCAACGAAATCTGCTACCACCAGTTCCACTACAAGATGGAAGACGTCATAGTCAACCAGTACGTGCTGCGCTCGTCCTCCACCTCCTCCTCCACTTCCTCCTCCTCGTCCTCGGGACCCGTGATGCCCTGCGAGCCCCTGGACTGCCCCACCTGCGGTCACACCTACAACTTTGCCGGCAAGCGTCCTCGAATCCTCTCTTGCCTGCACTCGGTGTGTGAGGAGTGCCTGCAGATCCTCTACGAGTCCTGTCCCAAGTACAAGTTCATCTCCTGCCCCACGTGCAGGCGCGAGACAGTGCTGTTCACTGACTATGGCCTGGCTGCTCTGGCCATCAACACCAGCATCCTGAGCCGCTTGCCCTCTGACCCCAACGGGCCCGTGCAGTGGGGCGGGGACGCCGACCGCAGCTGCTACCAGACTGTGCGCCAATACTGCCAGTCAGCCTGCACCTGCCAGATCGCCAACCCCTTGTCCTCCTGTGGCATCATGTAGACAAGGGGGGACACTGCAGGCATGACTCGACGCTGCCCCCCGTCCCTACTACCACTCTTTTCGTCTATAAGCTATACCCTCTCTGCCAACCCCCTCTCTCACACACACATTCAGTAAATAAATCCCTCCACAGATGTTATCTCTATATATTTAATAGCACAGATGGATGCTATGTGGGACTAATGGATGCTGATGGTTCAATAAATAGTAAATAAATGTATTTTATGTATGGACTGGAATCCTATTCACCCTCTCTCGTTTGGTTGGACGTGTTTGTCATTGACATCTCTTTACATGGGAATGCCAGGGGAGGTCTATCCCCCCAACCTAGGTGAATAAAGATTAAATAAATGATAAAAGTAACTCTGTGTGGCCTGTACTTGTTGTATGACAAGCTACAGAAAGCATTCTGCTGCATTATTAATAGTCTTATTTAGACAAGTGCACATGAAGCTGAGCCCGTTGATGTTTAGCACTGAAGAAATAATTCACCTTAATATGACCATTTTATATACACCGCGTGTTACCTTGGGTTAGCTCCCGAGGGTTTGCTATGTTTTCAGTCATTTTCTGATTCTCAGTTCACCACGGAGGCAAGTGAGACATGGGGTTTCTGCAAGGTTGTTGTTTTTTCAATCGCTATGAATATTCAGAAATGACTTTTACCTGTTACTTCATTCATGCAGAGAAAGCCAAGAAGAACCCATGAAATTGTTCATTAATTTGCCAAAAAATATTTCTTTAGGTTGTTTTCATTCATTATGCAGACTAAATTATTGACTAAATTATTATTGACATCAGATTGTTAATGCATGTTTCTCTTTTGTTGCAGAAATACACCAAAACCAAATAAATAGAAATGTCAAGAGATTTATATTTACATTATATTACATTTAAAGTGTAATATACTGCACAGTGCATACCCGTATTAATCACCTATTTGCAGCTTATTACAGATACAAGTTGGTAAAGCTTTGTAGTGCTATGATATTACATGACAGATATTCCATCACAGTTTTATCAGTATAAAAAATAAAGGCAGGTATACAGCAGACAATAAATAAACAGGGCAGATTGCTACATCACATGGGCTGAACAGGAAGTCACTTTGAGACCTTAAAAGGAAAGCTTCCTTCTCTTCTGAACAGAAACCAAAATGTCCAAACATCTTGACAGACACACTGTGGTCCATTTACACAGGCTGAGTTTTCCTCCTCCTCCTGAACAGCTGGCTCAGGCGTCGTCGGGCCGAGTTTTTCTCAGATGGCTGCATCTCTTGGCTGTACGGATAAAAAATTCATCAAAACAGAGCTGCTGCATGCCGCTGCAGAAAGCTGGGAGCAGCATGTAAGGTAAGTTTGACGAAAAAACGGGACAAAATGTTCAGGAGGAACAGAAGCACAGAATCAACTCCCCCCAAAAAGCCGCTCCATCTACTGTGCATTAGCTCTGGACCACTGCGTCAGTGTGGCCGGCTGCCATGTTGGAGCAGAACACACATTTCCTCAGAGCATCATGCTTCATATGAGATTAATAACACGGCCCCCTTAGAGGTTATAGCTATACATGCAATGCCTCACCCCTTTGTAGCTCTCAGCGCAGCCTCTCTTGTCAAAGACCCAAATCTCATCATCCAGTTCCTGCTACTTTTAATTGTCTCCACTTCTTCAGAGTCCTGAAAAGACACAATTACATATTTTTAGACCAAAATATTAGAATATTGTGAAAATGGCACATTTCTTATAAAACTCACTATAAAAAAATGTATATTGTTTAATGTATTGAATGTATTGTTTTATGTATTCTTCAGCTGTGTTGAGGTACAAATGTGTTTGACTGTATTCTACCTGGTGTTCATGGTTTTCCTCTTCCTTCTCCAGGAGGTCATTTCTGCTCAGATGCTGCCCTCTGTAGTCCGCATTCAACCTTCCTGCACACACACACACACACATGCTAATACAGCTGCAGTACACACAGGGTTTTTTTCTATTCAAGACAAAATATTTTCATGAAGAAATTCTTTGACTATTCAAAAAAAACAGCTGAACTAAGACTCACTTAAATGCAGAGTTGTAAGATTTGTGTCTGAAGCCGATCTCTGCCGAAAATGTCTGGAAGGTTTAACCTTTTGCTGCTGGGGTTCCTCTCGACTCTCCTCTGCCCTTTCTGTATTGTTGAGACGAGAAGAGAGGTCCTCCTCAGCAGCAGTAGCCTCAGTCTGACAGGTGCTGAGAGCCTGGAAGAGAGTCAGGTGATAGGAAAACAATGTCAATCAATGTGAGCCCTCAGGGTGTCAAAACACATGTTATCATCACCAGGCTGCCAGGTCACGTCTATAGACCCAGTGCAGAGTGGAAACTGACAACTTCTTAATTGCCTTGCAAATGTGTGATACATGAATGTCTTCACCTGGCTCACCTCCACGTCTTGATGTTCCTCCCGCAGGGCATCCATCTCCATCTGTAACGCTCGGCTGTGCATCTGTTGTTTGGCAACTTCTTCTAACATTTGGCACACCTGCTCCAAGTAGCAGAGCCCGGGACTCAGTCCTTTACTCTCCTCCTCACTGAGGTCCTGCACAGATCATTAAGCCAGACACGCTTTACCTTGTAGGAAACAATAACGACACAATGTTAACAAGTGGTTGATGGTTCCTTAAGGATTTGCACTAGGGAGACCTGGGTTCACGTCCCAAAGTGAAACAAAAAGCAACTTTAGAAGTAATTTTATCATGTAAGTGTCCTGACTCAAACTTTGTTACAAAACATTGCAGTTTCTTTTTCTGAAATCCAACCACATAGTTAGTTTTTCCTAAATATAACCACATCAAACTTGTAGTCTAGTCTTACTGGTGAATAGACCTGGGTCTGCAACAAAAGATCATTTTCACTGTCAGGAAGCATTTATTATTTGTTAATTTATTTTATTAATATTCTACAAAATCAAAAATGTTCATTGTATTTCAATTAAATGTTTTGTCAGACCAACAGTCCAGACCTCAAAGATTTTCAGTTTATAAATATAAACAATTTATATGATTTATGATTTATGATGGTCAGAACACTTAGAGTCGAATATATCAATATGATTTTGAAATATAATTGATATCGTTAAAAAAATGATTCAATTATAGATTTGGTATGACAGTTTGACATTCATCGTATAAGGACATGAACTCTAATTAAGTAGTTTTTTTTCATGAACCTTGAGATGACCTTAGTAAAGATCAATGAATTCTTGGACTGGTTTAGTCAGAACATCCATCTTTATCTGACTGATTGCTCCTTATTTGCTATTAATACATGTTCAAAAGCATCAGATTAACTGTTCAATAGTATAATACACAGTACAATTACATTTAATTACAAAAAGTATTTAATTAGGTAATTATATCTCCTTGGCATTATCCTTCCTCTCAGATTTGCATTCAAAGCCTTTTAACTCTGGCCGTCGCACAAGAAAACACACACAACACACCCAAACACTAAAACAACACGAGGACCCAATTAGATACAAAAGAGACAATTTAATCCTGTTGTTTCAACACCTTTGTGTGCTGTCAGCATGACGTGTTTTTCACACTGGGTAGGGCAGATATTTTTTAACATTGTTGGTCAAAATCAAACACATTTTTCCTCATCATCTGGTTCACCTCATGTCTGTCACAACAAACAAAAACCCCACAGCGTCTCCAGCACGTCTGCATCCATTCTTCTCATGCCTGTGGGCGTAAAGTCACCTGGGCAGACTGGTTTACGATCCCTCGCACCGCAGACGGACTTGTGAAAGGCTGCGAGCATGAAAGAGATCCTCTATGACTAATGACATGCCTGTCCTACTTTAAATTTGAAAGCAACTCAAGTGTTGCAACCCTTTAACTATGGGAAGAGTAGACACCTTGTTGAACTTCTGAGACTTTCTTTCAGGCTTTCATTTTAAACTTACAAGCCTGTTCTGTGCAAGACCATACACGTTACTGTGAAACTCACGTCATCCTGAAACTAGTCCCACCAAAAGAAAGCAAACACAGAAATCAGACGCAGAGATGCTTTTATCTCTTGTCTTGTCCAAAATCCTACAAATCTGAACACATTTGTAAACAGTATCTCACCTTTAATCTTGGAGCCAGCTGCTTGTCAAAGCTCATAGACTTCGGCCGCCTGCACATGTCTGACTTCTGCCTCGTGAGTGGAGCTGATGGGTTGACAATCCTCCCTATGCCAAAACTCTCTGACCTTTGACCCCTCACTAACTCTGATGTGTGCCTTTTGGGTAGAATAGATGTCCGAGGTCGTCGCCTGAGCACCTCATCCGCTGCCGTTGGCTCCAGCTTCTTCTTTAGACTTATGGAGTCAGTCTTCTGTAGTGCTTGCTCCAGTTTTAGGTGCAATGCTGTGGAGGTCTCCAGAGATCTGCCGGGACAGAACTGAGTGGACAGAGAAGAAGAAGAGGAAAGCCCTGGGGAGGAGAGGACAGGGGACTGTGATGTTGAAGCCGGAGTGAGTCTTTCTCTTTCTGTAAATGTGTCCATTTCTGCTGAGACAGAGGACGGTGTAGCAGGAAAGGACATGACAGAGCTGGCTGTCTCCACTCCAGAGTCCACCGATTCTGAGCGCAGGTTTGTCCCCACGTCCGAGGAAGGTGTAGGAGGGTCTTCGTCGTTGTTTTCCAGCCATGCTGGGTCCAAACAGGGATCTGTTTCACTTACCCAAGCTTCCATAAGATTCCCAAAGCTCCTGTAAAGATTCATGTCCCCCTTTGTCCCTCACACCTTTGCCTCTGAACTGCAGCAGGAGAATGAAGCACGGCCCACGCAGTCGCTAGCTGAGGTGAAGTAGAATTCAAAACATCCTCTCTGGTCCGCCTCTGTTCCTTTGCCACGCCTCTCCCCATCATCTGCCCTGCCACAGCGCGGAGCTGCATGTCCATACCTGCTCCTCCTGTCACTCATTCTTGGGAAAAAAGTGACTCATCTGTACTGTTCCTCGAAATGTTGGATTTGCTCCCACACCTGTAAGAAATCCAAGACAAAACAAGAACAAGCCCTGACACGGATGCATTCATTTAAGCTGGTATTTGAATTAAATAAGTCAGAAGTCACCTTTAAAATGTTTCCCACAACTTGAGATGGAAAAAAACTCACCTCTATGACTTGCCTGCCGTAACATACCTCACCCATTAGTTCATGAGTGTGAGTAAATGAGAAGGGTAACATGATATGCTAACATTCCTCAGTGGATATACAGCATTATGGTATGTGTGTGATACTGAAACAGTAAACGCTGTTTCGTCATTTCAACAAACCCAGGTTTATCTGAGAGCACAGGAATGTGTATAGTGGACACCCCTGCAGATATGATCTACATTCCCCAGCTGAACAGTGGCAGCATCTGATCAAACACACAGGATCAGTCACAATCCTGGAAACACAAAACAAAAGGGTTATTTTGAGTTAGCGCCCACTGTCACGTCTGTTTTTGCACTGATGAAAGTTAACTGTGACTCAGCTATTTCTCCTTTTTATTCTTCAACTCATTTTTCTGTAGTGTCCTACACACCGACCTATAGATCCATGCTCACACATACACACACTTTGATGTCAGCCAGTTTAAAAGAGAGACTAACTTTTCCTCTACCTGTGATCAAACTCGGTTAATGCCGTCTTCCTGTCCAGTTGCACCCAATGTAGAATTACTGCAGAAACAATGGCCTCTGTTAAATCACTCGTCTTTTTACAGCTTATTGTCCAGTTTTGTCTTGTTATTCATTTGTCTCTTCTCTTCTCTGCCTTTATGTCTCTGTAATTTCAGAAGTTTCTGCGTCAGTCCTTATCACATTGTAAGATCGTATTGGTTTATCTGTGCCGTCGGCGATTGATATGACAAGCTATCGCTATGCCGGCGCCGGCGCTTCCTTACACTTCCGGGTGAAATCCCCGGCGAAAATTCTCGCTCATGCGCATGACGCGAACACGATACGATCTCGTTCACAACGCAGTGATAATACCTGCTCTTATCAAGGCCACATTTGAGGACGCTGTCACTGTCTGTTGCTCTTTTTTTTAGTTGAAGTAATTAAATAAATAGCTTATATTTTCGGTTGTATGGGCTTTTAGGCTTACTACTTTTAAGCAAATACATACATAGAAAAAAAAGAGATGAGTATTTCCACATTTAATTGTATTTCTGGCAGAGGCTTTAAAAATGTGTCCCCTCAGAATTTCCCTTCATATAAGGAAATTAAATTTAAAGAATGTAATTGAGCAGCCTTCATTAATTTATATGTGCATATTATTGTTTGTTTATGTTTGCTTATTTTCTTTTCTTTTTTTTTCTTTTCTTTTTTTTCAGTGACTTCAGTGTTACATGTCTTGTGCATTGGTCACTGGAAACATTACTCGCTAGGGGGCGTCGTTGAGCAATATTTATCCAAGTAGCTATAAAGTCACTCAATATTATTTACCCCCTCATTCCTTTAATAAACTATTTAATCATGAAGAAGAAGAGGAAGAAAACTGTTGAGTATATTGTTGTCTGTAACTCAATAGTCTCACTGAAAGCGGATAACTTCAGCTCCTCTGATATTTGTTGTGGGGAAGTAAATGTAGGACGCTGCAGGAAAAACATTAACACAACTGTAATATTATTACCGCACTATAACACAGAGAAAGCTATAGCTAACATCAAAAAGTGTGGAAATAGCGATAGCAAAGCAGCTATTATCATGGTGTGTTACATACAAATGCAAAGGTTTTCAAACTGATGTTATATAAATAAATAACATTTGTGTCCTTGCAGGAAAAGTTTCGCTGCACGCGTCAGTTTAATGTCATTGAGCTCCATCAGTGTGTTTGTGTGTGATTCCCTGTAGCAACCAGCAAACACGGCGCTCAGCAGGGCGACAGGTCTCCTGCACCTCACACAGCACCGACATGGAGAAATACGCCCCGAAATTCAGCAAAGTTCTGCTGACACCTGATCCACATTACATACCGGGGTGAGTACAGGTGTCCTGACACGAGACCCGGTAAGAAATAACCATATTCTGTTCATTAGGCTATAAAAGTAGAATTTGTTGCATGACTTAGCGGGGTCTGATTGTTCTTATGAGCCTGCAGGTAAAATATTTGTTAATTATTTACAGAAGATGTAAAAAATAATGCAATCAGTGATAAAAGTAACTAATTATATTTACTCAGGTACAGCACTTAAGTACAATTTTGAGGTACTACATTTCTCATCAGAGGCAAATTGCACTTTTTATTCCACTTCATTAATTTAAAGCTTTTTTGTACTTAATGTACATTTTGATGATAATACTTGAAATATTAATTATCGTAGGGCTTCTAACATGTAAAAAAAAGTATTTCTACTGTGTGGTATTGCTACTTTTATAAAGTAAAATATCTAAGTACTTTTTGCACCACTCAAAAGCAATGTACCTTTTTTTATGCAGAGCATTGTTAAATCTAGGCTGTATCGTATTATTTGCTGCTGTTATTATGAATAGGCCTACTGCATTATTGAGCAATGTGATCCTGTTATTTTGTCCACTAAATAATGCATTTATCTTTCACATCCCCCTGATTATCTCTGGATTTGTGTTAAATCTCTTAAAGAAATGTATACTCTAAATTTACTTAAATTCTGTGTTATTGTTTCTACCTGATAAGCTTCTACAATAGACGCTGCGGTTTGTGTTTACTCCCTATTGTGTCCAGGTATGCCGGGTATTGTCCACAGCTAAAGTACAACATGGGGAAGTCTTACGGCCAGCTCACAGCCGAGCTGCTGACCAGTCCTGAGGTGAAACACTCAGATCATCTGGTTCTCCACGCGGGTCACGTCCCCACAGAGTGTGAAGCTGGTGTGACACTGAGAAGCCTCTCTGACAGTAACATGAAGAAGATGATACCAGGATACACAGGTAGGTATCACACACTAACACATGGGGTCAACAAAGTAACTAAACACCTTGTGGAATATTATTTCATACTGGGGGCAAAGTTTGGTAACTTTTATATGGATAGGATGTTGATGACCGAGTTATGTTAAATAAACTACAGAGCAATCTGACAATACATCTTTAAATATGAACTAAAGTTGACTATGAGAACTTGAAAATATTGAAATCAAGATAGCATACACCAGCCATATTTGAAGCCATATTTGCAGTGAGGATTTCAAAATTTTAAGGAAAAGCGCAATTTTCTTACCAAAATAAATAATTGCCATTCAGATTGCTTTCGACAGCATACATCTTTTTGAAAAACAATGTTAGCGACACTGTTTCATTGAAAATACTTGCGCCAAAAAAATAGTCCCTTTAAAAAACCTACACACTATGATCTGTAGATTATCCAGAATTAGGGACGTTGTTTCTGGAAATAGATGTTGGTGATAATGTTTTCAAATCAAACAGATATCCCAACAACTGCAAAAGAAAGAAAAGAAAAAACAAACTTCATGATCAGACACCTTTAGAAATTTGGCACATCTGATCCTCTTTAACATCACTTGTTGCCATTTTAGGTTTTATTCCAAAAAGTCAGAACTACTTTGCCTGCAGCTACTCTGAAACATGTCGTAAAGCGCTGTCTGAGTTTTACCAGGATGGCCGCGCGAAGCTCCGGAGGCAATCAGCCGACCTGCCAGCTATTGTAAACTACAACAGCCAACAGTTTGAAGTAACTCTCTATTACACACATACACTCTGGCTCTACCACTCTCTCTCTCTCACTCTGTCGCCCACACACACACATACATGTTGACATGACTCCTCTGAATAGCTTCACTCTTGTTTAATTATCCATAGTGGAACTCAGGTGTCAGTGTAATGTAATCCAGCCTGGAAAAGACTGAGAGGGACCGACCTCTGATTCTCCAGTTATGTCTCTGAGATTCACATAAACAAACCTTTGTAGATAATTAAAAGGAATTATCAGCAGTATTAGGTGTTTTTCATGGCACCCTTACTACTTACTTTGAGTAGGTTAACAATAAAGCTTTGTTCATTGGTATGAATTGCACATTGTTGTGTGAAATCTGTGTGACCTTTATAAACTTCCTGCTAAGGCTTATAAATAGGTTTGTCATATGATCATTGTATTATCTCTGAGTCATGCATGTTTTAAAAGGCTCTGTGTTATCCTCTGGCCCAGAGACCAAGACCCCCGCTGACAGCAATCTCCAACAAAGTGTTCACCTACAGGTCCCCAAGGTCCCTCACCCCTCCTGGAAACCCTTACTTCATGGATGATGACAACCCCCACAAGTACTTCATCTCAGGTACAACAGAGAACAGTTGTTTACAGTCAAATTAATCAGATCTTAAACCAACCTTTGCCACTTAGAGCAGCATAAATGAGCTGTGAACGAAATCAACATCAACTTAACAGTCTTGCTTCTGGCACCCTTAATACAGTAAGTCATACTCACCTGCCTCCTGACAAAATATCTGGGTCTTTAGCTGCTGGATATTTGCATACATTTATCATTCCTAAGTTGTTGAATACTTACGCTTTGTCAAGGACTTCAGCATATACTGATGCACAAGGCAACATTGAATTCAAGTTAACAAAGGGTTGCACGTGTGTTACAACCCTCACCAAAAGGCTCCCAATAAAGGGCAGGTAACATAATTGCCACAAAGTCAGGTGCAGTCAGAAATAATGATTTATTAACAAAATGTTCAAACAACCCAAAAACATAACTACTGAGAAACAAAAGTTCTGGTGGGCTGGCAAAATGAACAAAAGAAAGGGGAACTTTTGGACCAACCCTCAATGGGCCGTCGGATCCAAAAGAACCCCTTCTACCACCGAACCACAACTACAACAAGAAATAGAAATAAACACCGAAAACTGAGCCACCAGTCCCACCAGAAAACAAAGGAAACACCAAACCAAACAAAAGGCCTGAGCAGCAGCTACAGGCCGCTCTGCTGCTGCTGGCAGGTGAGAGGGAGAGAGGGAGAGAGGGAGAGCGGTGGTCACCACCCCCTTTTCTAACCTTCCCTTAATCAGCCTCCCTGCCTGCACCTGAGGAAAAACAAGGATCAAATGAGTGACAGACTCATGAGCAAAGGGAAAGGGGGGGAAGGCACGTAACAATGTGTCTAAAAATCTGACCATAGTGGAGCATCATAGTTGGACAAGTAGGGCTACCCAGTGCCTTAAAACGTGACGTCAACACGTGTATCCATATGTGATAAGTTTGGAATGAGAATAATCACCATGTTTTGTTAACTTTTTAGATGTTTTAGAGCCTTTTTTGTTGAAAATGGCTGCTTGCTTTGGCTGGAAATACAACTGTGCTGACTGCAAATATATATTCTGGCCTTTATACTTTTTTAATATGAATATCATGCCAAAGAATTCCTGCAATACTCCAGCAGCTCACTGACTGATGTCTTTTACAGGTTTTACAGGGCATGTGCCCAAATCTCGCTTCCTAATTGGCAAAGGTTTCCCCGTCACTACCAACCAGGCACTGATCCAGTTTGGGAAGCAGCAGCAGACTGACCCCATGTCCCAAGGCATCCCAGGGAGGAAGGAAAGTACAGTAACGCCCATGCCCACTATCTATCCATCAAACAGGGGTGTGGTGCCCAAATTCACAGGACACATCCCAGGTCGGTGTTAGTGTTGGCAGCACATTTGCTTTGTGATCAGCTGTTTTATAAAAGGTACTGAAGTAAAATGAATCACTTAATATCAAGCTCAAGCATGTCTACCTCTACATCATTCCACAGGATACCAGTTCATGTATGGACATACCTTTGGCCAGCTTTCCAAGAATGCCCTGGAAAACAGCGGCATCAAGAGGATACTTCAGGCAAAGTCATAAGCCATCTTACACTCCAATCAAATGATGATCACTGACAGGAGTTAGAATTTGTCAGGATGTGACGTGAAAACAATTTGTGCTGGATTGTAGAAATGTGTAGCACATGGATAAACACTGTTAGCATACAAGAAGAAGTCTTTATTGACAGACTTTGATTGTCACTGGGCATTAGAGGAAGCATTCAGAGGTTGAGAAAATGACGTTGGGTGAAATAAATTTCACAGACTTCACATTATTGCAGTACATCAAAAATTCTGTATCAACACATTTTCGGTTCTTTCCTCCCTCTTATCTAACACCAGTCTATCAAAATATACCTGACACACATTTAAATACCTGAAACAGCCACAAGATGGCTTTTATTTGTGCAACTCCACAAACTTTACTGGAAGACATACTACTGTAGCCTACTGTACTGTATATACCACAATACAATTCCACACATCCTAAATTTCAGTGCCAGAAAACGTCCAAAATCCAACTTTACAGCAATAAAAACATTAACAGGAAAGTAAGAAATCTAAGAAGTACTGAAGAACCTACTGTATGTTTGTTAATTCATGCACCTACAGTAAATCCATGCTGGGGATTTGCTCAAGAAAGCAAGTTACTGGAAATGAAACATCACTGACAATCCACAGGGCTGGTGTGAAGCATATTTGGCACTAGTAACAGTGTATTGCTTGCTTTTTTTCCGCCTATAAATGAAAGGTACAGCTATGAAGAGAATAACACATGAGAATTGGAGAATGTCCAACAGTCTACAGCAGGTCAATAATCATATTGTGTGATTGATATTCACTTAAGTGTTTGGCAGAACTGGCCCTCATTCATCAAGCTGTTTCCCAGAGGAGAGCTCAGGATCTACTGTGGAAATGATACAGCCTCTTCTGAAAGCATTCATAAAACTTTTTCTCACAATTAATACAGTATGAGCACATATTACATGAGTACACCAATAAAACATCAACCGAGGAAGATTTTAAGATCCGGAGCCAGTCACACTGGGAGTCGGTTGCACCAGCTGTTCGAAAGTTCAAACTAAGCAAATATAGGCTGATTTAAGAGAGTAGGTAGAGATTATTGTATAGCTTTATAAAAACAGGTTGCACTACTCGTACAAAATCACTGTCACTGCAATATTTACACCTGGTATCCTTCAGGTGTGACTAGAAGAGGAACTGTACCCTTTATAATTTGGTGATAAGGGAAAAAAAGCTCCAGCTTGTTTTCTTAAAACTAATCCGAGTCGTTCTCGGTGGTGCTAAGCGCAGGATGCAGCGGCAGTGCTCCTGCAAAATACATAGCGGATGGAGGGTAGCATAATCAGATGTTTCTAAAAACTACTAACTATAAAGACATATTTCTCTATGTTTGCACACATGTACAATATATATGACAGCACTGAGACTTAATATATAGTCTTTAAATTGTGATTTTTGGCAGTTGTGCTACAGTTTGTGATGCTACAGCGACGTCCTGTTTTTATTACAAAGTACATTCCTTTAGTTAGTTAGTTTATTTAGAACCTAGTTGATACTATGAAAGCACACAAACTTAGTAATCGATTTATGAATAGCTGGTGCAACACAAAGCTTGACGAATACGGGCCATTGCCAAAGCTGTTAATCCTGTATTTTACGTGCTTTCTTATCAGTTTAGCACTGTGTATGTATTATCATGCAGTTAAGACTTTTTGTTATTACAGTAAATAGGGTCCAGAGGGTTTTGTTTTCAGCAGTCCTTGTTAGTCTGAAGTCCTCCTAGCTTCATTGACCTGATCGATTGAGCCAACAGTCCAAGCTGCGACCTGTCAAAAAGCAGCCACTGCGATGGTCGCCTGTACCTATGAAAGCAATGATTTAGAGGTATTAGTTAGTGGAAAGTTATCATGTCAGTCTTCCATCAGTCAAAATCAAAAAGAAAGCATTACAGTAAGATCAAATCAAGCCACAAAGTGTGTACTTGTTTCCATTGCTCACTGCTGGTTCTTACCTTCTGTTTTGTGCACCAATGTGGCTCTGAGAAACTGTCTCTGTCCTGGTGGACGTATCAGCTGCTCCAAACAGTTTAGCCCAGCGCAGCCCACCCTGACATGGACTCTCAGCCTGGACACAAGTTGACGCAGTTGGGGTCTCATTGTCTTTCTCTCCCCTCGTGTCCTCTTGCCTGCTGTCCATACTTATTTGAGACCAATTATCTGCATTTCTCTGGCTACAGTCCTCCCCTTCATCCACGCCGTCCATAAGGTCAGGCTCATTTGGCCACCACTCTGGAATAGGAGCTAACGCTGGACTCCTGTTAGCCTGCATCCCTCTGCAATCCTGCTTGACGCAACTTGGCGAACCAAGAGATTGGTGGTGCAGACCTGTCTGATGTGCAGTC
The DNA here is from genome assembly GCA_903364295.1 of Serranus cabrilla. NCBI lineage: Eukaryota > Metazoa > Chordata > Actinopteri > Perciformes > Serranidae > Serranus > Serranus cabrilla. The sequence goes on along the minus strand of CAFUXE010000823.1, from coordinate 1,287,254 downwards.
TTAGTCCACGGACTTTGGCTGCCGTCTACCTTTCTGTCAGCTTGCAGCAGTGGCCAGCTGGTCACGAGGAGGGCTGAGCACGGTGGAGGTGGAGAAACACCCTGCTCCTCCGAACACAGCTGTCGGTTACGTAACAGTCGGGGCTCCAGGAGCAAGTTGAGGTCAAAGGGCAACACAGAGAGTGGCTGCAGCAGAAGTAGCAGCTCCTGGAACAGGGGTTGGCACTGAACCAGAGACATGGACAGGAACCCCCAAGAATGGTAGTATGTAGTCACCACATCTGTGGAGATAGTAACGGGTATGAGCGCACAAAGATCTAATCACGCACAATAATTAAACACATGCTCACTCTCAACTCATCATGTACAAGAATTCGGTTGGTATAGGAAAAGTGCTGATTGGGTTATAATAGGTACATAAGTTAAATTAATAAACGTGTAAGTTATCTACGACCTACACTAAATTACTTAAGTAATTTAAGTAACATCATGAAACTAATTCCATACAAAGGATTTTTGGTTTCATGAACAGCAGACTCCCTCTGTGGAATTTGACTCTTGTCATAATTACTAGGACCACTTGAGGCAGACCTACCAGGTCTAAGACTGATGCATCTCTGACAGATGCCAAAGGGTGTCTTGTGCTAAGGTATTAAATGCGAAGGGGTCCTTGGTGTCAAGCGCTTTGTGAGGCTGTAATTGACCTTTGCCCTTTGACATTTTACCACACTGCTGGTTTAGTAAATTGCCTGTGGACTCACCTTTTTGACTCTGAAGGTGACTGAGCCAGAATTCCAAAGCTCTCAAGCTGAAAGGAAATCACCAATTGGGATTAAAGCTTATATGTGCAGTCATTTCATTAACATTTAACATTATGTTGATGTGATCAAAGGTAGTTTCAATACTTACTTTAGCAGGCCCATGATGAAGGCTCTCAGTCTCATACAGTGGCTACTGAGCTGGAGACATTGTCTAATTTTGGAGACCAGGCTGTGAAGAACTTTGGTGGATGGACCTGTTGCAGACAGAGACAAAAAAGATCATAAAATCAGCAAATTCAGGACACTTCCTTTGAATCCTGATCACTCTAGGTTCATTTACCGATCCTAGTAGAGACCTCCACCACGCTCCAGGAGTGGTTGCGGCGCTGCCCGATGATGACATCCAGCTTGTGATCCCTAAGACCGTCCTCTAAAATGTTCTGGATCGCTGGACACAAGTGTTCCAGGACCAGACCAGCTATAGTGGGACTGCGGGAGCTGTTACCCAGACGCATCTGTGGCAGAAGGGACGAAATATAATATAGTATATTTCCTGCTGACACAAGTTATTTGACTCCAGTCCTATAATTCAGTTATATCAGTTTGGCACTTTTCCATTTGAACACATCTTTTAAGCTGCTTAGCTCTGCCAAAAGCATACCTTTTCTTCAGGGTCTCTGCTGCTGCCAAAATGAGCCATGATCAAATCCACCGCCCTGCTCACAGACCTCAGCAAACCTGGAGAGGTTATAATTAATGCTTCATTGTTTTGGTAGGTACAAATCACTATTGGTATCGGAACATCTCTAGTAAATATGTTACCTTGCACCTTCGTATCTTATGTCATTACTGTGTTTTACTAATCACTTAAAGTCTTTTTTACCTGCTATTGCTGTGGAATTATTCAAACTACATTGTCTCCAGTACAAACACTCTAGTGCAGCAATTTCCTTACTCTGTCTGCCTTGTTTGAAGACATTTATTTCTAGAGAATTATTTAGACATGGTAATGTGTACTGGATAGATGGGCTAGAATGATGTTACTGCACTGTCAGATGTTTTACTTGTTTTGAGAATATAAGGCTTAACGATGAACAAAACTTCACCTCACTAACTGGGTCAGCGCAAAGAAATATGAGAGATTACTTTCACAGTTCATTATCATATCTCAGGAATGTAAATGTGAAAGTGCACTGAAGATGAAAGAGTCCATTTTCGCAGCGTTCCTCATTGACTTGCCTTCCCCTGCCTTTCTTTTTCATCTCACACCGGCTAGCCTCTGCAAATGTCATGGTAAATTCTTTATGCATGTTGATGCTGCCTGCAGTGCTGCACCACACTGACTGTTCACCACAGCGTCTCTATTGTGGACTATCCATTACTAAAGGTTAACATTTATACAATCACATTCACAGCAAGTGGCCCATATGGTATAACAAAATGATAGGTGTGTTTATAAATCATTATCACTGTTTCTACTGCATCATTCTCCCTCTTGTCCTCTCTTGGAGCTTGCAGACACACACACATAGGCTACAGAGCAGAAGGCTCAGCCAATCCCGTGCAGGGAGAGTTAAAAATAGGTCATGTTTGAGAGGAAGCCCCTTCAGGGTAGTGAAGGCACTGCTGCAGCACAGTGAGTTTTTATTGCTGCTCCCAACAGCTCATCACTGGATAGACAATCCAATCAAGGAGGAATCCAGTCATTGCTGTTACTGGGTCAATTTCAAGAAAGATTTCAATGTATGGCAGACTGCATTTACACAAATTGATATCAGTCATGGCCTCACCTCTCCTCTGAAGATGGCTGATAGACATGGACTCATAAGATGTATCGGGGGAGAGGCAGAACTCTGTAGGCGGCCTGTCACTCAGGATCAGAGATTCACTGTGTTGACTCTGACTCTGCTTCCCGCTAAGCCCAGCAGAGTCCTGGATTTGCAGCCCAGAAGCAGCTAAGGAAAGCAGAGAACTCAGAGAGGAGAGAGGAGCTACAGAGGAGAGGGCAGCTGTGAAGCTTCCATGAAAAAAGCCGGAGTCAGCTGCAGGTGCAGCCCGGTGCTGAGGGGACTTCTTCTGTGGTTGTATAGGAGGAGACAGGGACACCTGCAGGTTTGGGTGATGGGCGTCAGTGGTTAGGAGTAAAGTAGGTGGTGTGTGAGAGAATACTGGACGGTAGGAGGTGTGGGACTGACTGGGCTCAGTGTTGGCATGGCTCTGCTCAGGGGTGAGGTTAATAAGGTCCTGGTAGGTGGGAATTTTAACAAGGTTTGACTGATTTGGGGCTGGATACAGATTTGAAAAAGTGTCAGTTTGAGTTTTGCCTGAGCATGGGCTTGTTTTATCTTGAACCAGTTGGGGCTTTGGGCTGTTGTGAGCTGGATCCAGGCTGTTTTTTGATGCACATGGACTTGGGCGTCCTTGGCTTCTGCTGGACTGGCTCCACGCTCGCCTGCGGCTGAAGCACTCTGGGCTCGGCGTGCAGGTGGAGCAGGTGTCAGAGCTCGAAGGAGCCTCCAGGAAGATGGGGCAGTGGTTGCCCATTGGTGAAGGCTGAAGATTAGAAAAGCACTGACTGCTTTTGGCCTTGAACTTGAGGCCTGGCTGGGAGCTACCAGACTTGCTGCTCTTCTGATTCATGTACTGCTCCAGAAGACAGCCCAGGTGCTGCGTCTGGGGCTTTTCTGCAGGGACCAGAACAAAGGGCTGGATGGGCAGTGAGGTCGGTCTCTGGGCCTTACTGTAGCGCACCACGGCATTTTCAAATGAACATGCACCTGAGATGGAGGTAGAGGATAAGAAAAATGGTTGAAAGAGATGTTAGATTCAATTTATATTCTATTTGTTTAGGTATTTCATATTTAAAAACCTAAGAAACAAAAATCTATTGCTTTACCCTTCTCAGCAGCATCAGTATCACAGTGCTCCTGGTGCACAATCACAGATGGCTGTGTGGACGCAGCGCTTGTTCCTTGGCATTTGCTGCTATGTGGGCTACACTGGCTGGGGCACGGCGAACAGGACGTGTGGGAGAGGTTTTGGAGGCTGTCTGCATGTTTCTTCCTGCATAGGTCTTTGTCAGTGGAGGTGGTTGCAACTTGGTAATCATAGGTCTGAAACTGAGTGCAGTCAAACCCGGCGCTGCACTGTGCGGAGGAGAACCTCCTTTCCTTTTGTTGATCCTCTTTTTCCTAAACAAGAAACAGTAAAAAAAAAAAAAAAACAGAACTGCTTAGGCTTACAAAACTCTTTCAATTTTACACAAGATGTTCCCACGACTGTCTAACACGAAGGTCTTTATAATGAGGTTTATACTGTAAGTAGTAACTGGTGGCTTTAATCTCAAACTAATGCTTTATGGATCCGTTGTAAGCTGTGTTTTAAACTGATAAATACATTCTTATTCTTTTTGCTGTTATTGCAACTTTACCTTCTTGACTTCTTTGTGCTGTCCTTCTTTCTGATGATACACAAAGAGGTGCTCAGAGGGGCTACTTCTGCTCGGCCCCCCGGGACAGCTGGTTAGACTGGACCATGCTGGACTGGGTGACTGGGAGGAGAGGTCACAGGTCACAAGCTTGTAGTATTTCTGGTTGGTCCCCATGGCCAGTGTGGCCTGGCTTTGGAGACAGGCGGCCAGGTCTGATACCTCCAGCGAGGACAGACCCGGGGGTAGCGGCTCCAGGGAGTACAGATTGCAGTTAGAGTCCAGACCCTGAGGAGACCAGCAGGAGGCAGAGGGCGTCCTGTCCGCCTCTTCTTTAAGGGGGGAGTTAACTGTCACGGCGTCATGTTGGAGGTCCTTGGCTGGTGTCTGAGGAACTGGTTGGAGGTTGAGGAACACAGATCCCTCAGATGACTGATAGGGTTGGAGTGCGGGACTGCTGAGGTCATGAGGCGTGGCGGGGTTGTTGCTTCTGTTATAGATAGTGCAGAAGTTAACCAAAACGCCGTCAGAGCTGTTGCAGGAAGAGTCGCTCACATACTCTGTGTGAGTATTGTTGAACAGCTCTGGGGAACATTTGTGTTGGCTGTGGGTGCAGCGGGACATTTTATCCTGCAGTCTGTCACAGTCCTGCTCTCCATACGCCGTCGCGCTGATGCCAGATCTGCTCACGTGAAAGCACTGGCATTCAGTCTGCAGAGAGTCCGGCTGGCGAGGCTGGTTAGAGAGCCACTCTTGGTCAGTCTCTGTACCCAACATGGTCCCTTCATTGCCCCATTCGCTGTCCATGTCCCTGTGACACATTGTATGATTTTTGGCACCATTATGAAGAGGCCAGTTGGAATTTCCATGCAACACAAAAGATGAGTCCTCGTGATATCTGTGTAGATTATCTCCATCGCTATCTTCATCTTCCTCGTCCTCATCCAGCTCTGTATTGGGAAGGAATGAGTTGTGTGACCGCAGGCCGTCTTTAGCTCCAGAGCTTTCCTTCTTTAGATGTGAACTCGTCTCCTCTGGTGAAGAGTTGGAGTCGTACCTCCCGCTACTGTCACTGCCTCCCTCCTCCTCGGCCCGTTCTTCATTGAGACTACCATAACTGCTGGAAAGATGTCTGCGGCTACCGACGAAGGCATGCTCTCGGTTCAGAGACTCTTGCTCAGGCAGAGACACGGCTCGGGTCAGGCCCACTGAGCACAGCCGGCCGGGCCTCTTAGCCGAGCTGCACAGGGCCTGGACAGGAAGTTGCCAAGTGGGAAGCTGAACCACAGGGAAGTGGCACGCTATCAGGGTGTCCCCTGAGAGACTGGATGCTCCTATCATACTGCTGGATCAGGCTGGACCATGGAAACTGTCTCCATGTTCCTAAAATGAAATCAAGAAAAATAAAACAGAATGGAATCCATTATAAGTACAATGAACCTGCAAAGGTGCAGAAACATATTCACATCTACACAGAGGAGGTACAATAGTGAAAACACTGCCTGAGACTTATTAGACAATATGAGTGTTGTTTTTTGGGGTTGCTTTGCAGCATAGGCAGTTGTTGCCCATGCTGGAATTGTAACCTTTTCCTTCCAATGTTGAATTAGGGATGTGCACATGCATGTGCATTTGTAGAACTGCCAATAGGAGCGCCCTCTCTGAAATTACCTGTGTGGCTAAAGTCTAAAAACACAGCCAAGAGGTGGTACAATCCTCTATTTTTCTAAATTGCATTATGCAGAGAGGCCATTTTACCCCATGATGCAAAACAAATGTAGACTTAAACTCTGTCCATGGCAGATGACACCATTATGGACTATATGAATTTGAGAGGAAATACTTTCAGATTTGCACAGTTGTTTGAAAAGTAAATATAATCTGGATAAATTCTATGTTTGTTGTTGTTGTTGCATAAGAAGCGTTTATGTTTATCACCCTCTGGAGCTGCTTCTTGATTTCTGAACCCAATGACCCTCTGAGCTGCGATGCTGTGAAAGGCTTAAAGCATCAGGGACCTCATTACAGATTTCAGTGGTTATTTTAAAGAAAATAATTCTGGGGTAATAGCATCCCAACAGAATAGAAAAAGGTAAGAAATATGAATCACAACTTCAGGCTAATGCTGTCAGAGTGCTCCCTCACTCCTCCAGTCAGAGTCCTACTGTGTTGTCTGCTTCTGGCCCTCAGCGCAGCCTACCCTCCATAATTCAGTCAACCATTAATAAACTCCTCCTCTCGCTGCCTGGGCCAACCACAGTCTCTCACAGTTACTCAGCTGCTCTGTAACTAGGGCAGCTGCACTGCAGAGATGCTCCGCTGGCACTGCTAACAGTAAATACATTTTCACGTCAGTTTAGTTAATTCAATGTGCTCTACCATATTCATACACACTCCTCCTGATATTACAGACATCTGTACACAATAATGATCATGAAACACAACTATGAGGAATAATGCAAAGTAAAAAAATAAAAAACTACAAAGCACATCAAATATTTAAACACTGGAAATTGCTGATCACATTCAATTAAATAATCCTTTTAAGTTTTTAGTAATAATTCATATTGCGATGACACACCATTTAGTGATATCTGCCTTCAGCAGAGTCAGGTAGTCTTGGTGCTACAGTATGTTGTGAATTTAAACTAGAATCATGCAGTATTTAAGATGCAGCATCCTCAGTGTTAGGATATTGTTTGTGGCTTAATGTCACACATGAAGCAGCCGTCAGGTCGCAGACGTCACATTGTTGTGCTGCTGTCTGGGCAGAACGTGTGTAAACAAACAACATCTGCTGCAGATGACCATGAAGAGGTAATCCTCTTTACCATCACATTGCAACAGTGAAAAACACCCTTACCATGGCAACAAGAAGGAAACATTCAAATATGCCCACAGGCATAAATATCAATTTGAACAAGAGCCACCATTTAAACATGAAAGGTAAAAAATTGAGTAATTTAGAAGACGTATAATTCTGTCCTACAACACCACAGCCAGGTTTTAATCCAGCACAGCCAGATATTGCAAATATTTCACTTAGACAGTCCATTTTTCATCATCTTTTAATTCTGAACATAATCTTGGTACTTGTTCACAGAATTGGTTGCTGCTCAATCATGCTGCGCAATCCATCCATCAGAACGGAACTCAGAAAAATCCTCTTAACTTTATACATGAAATAAACTGGAAAAAAGCCTTAAACTGGCTGTTCTGCTGTCACTTTGGCTGTTCAAAGACCATATGTCAGATCTATGTCTAATCAATTATAAATGCTTTTAACTCTCCTGTAATTTTATGTTTTTTTATGTTATACATTTATTATCCTGTATTGTAATTTTTCACTATCGCACAATGTAGTTTATTTTTGCTGTTTTGTTTACGTAAAATAGTTTTACATGTCAACCACTGCGAATGAGATACCTCCTCAATGGTCTTTAGAGATAAAACAAAAAAATATATAAAATAAAAACAAATAGCTATATATATATATAAGTACAGTCTTGTATTCCAAGAAGATATGATCTAATAAATTGCATTATTTATATTTAAATATGGCTAGATATTAAGCTATTTAAAAACCCAACAGTCTATTGTTTGGCACCTGGTTGCATAACTCCACAGTAGTCTTTAATCACAGGGTGGGTGGCTTGTCCTTAAGCGAGACACACAGTCCCCAACTGCTCCCAGAGTGTCTGTAGATGTTTTGACGTAACTGTCTGATTTCTACTTTAGTCCAAAAAGACATAATTCACAACATAACACACAATTCTGTGGAGGGAGTCCTGCTGTTTTGACAGAATGATGTTAAACCACTACGTTGTCTTGATTATAAAGATTAATGTCTCTGCAGATGTGATATGGGAGAAGTTATAATACTCGTGGGACATTGAATTTTGATTTTCAGCAGTTCAATAGTTCAGTACTGTACAGGAGAAAGTAGGCCAGTGTGACTGACTAGCTGTCTGCAGAGCACTAACAATTTCAAAGCCAAGCGGATACGACTCTAGCTTGTTATCGCTGCTGGAGGGCCCCTAACGTGCAGCTCTGTCCTGTGGGCGCTGGAGCACGCTGAGATGGTTGTGATTAACTGAGCTCCATCACTGGAAATGTCTGTCAGGTCGAGGCAGCCATCTCACATGAGGGACGGGACTCAGTGGTTCTGTGAGAGCAAAGAGGCCGAGGTCTTGTTGTGGTTGGGATCAGAATGGGATCGTGATGCTGCTTGTTATCAGTGATGTCTGTTACAGCTCTCATTAATGAGGAAAAGTTTCAGTAAGAAGTCAATAACAGTTACTCATGACCAGATGTGATGTCAGGCATATGTGTAAACAGCTTAATTACAGATATTTACAGGGATATTAGTCTTAATATTTTGATAATCTCCTAAATTTGGAGTGTTCAAGGTTGAAAGGTTCATTCATCTGTCATTTTACAACACATGGCTGCACAATAACAACAAAAATCCTGTTATTAAACTAAGAATATAATAAAATGAAAGTACACAACATATTTGCAGTTACATACAAATCCTTATATACCTGGAGAGACTGTGGTTTGGTAGAAATGAGGGCAACACAAAAGGTGGTGTGTGATCATGTGTAGGACCAGCATAACATAAAGTTCCTATATGGATAAAGACGGAGAGAGGAGGAAGGTCATAGATGGGGACAGCAACATAAGGACAGCTAGCTGTGTGGATGTGTTGGTTTTGAAAATGAAAAATTCAAAGTGGCTGAAGTAGGACATGTTGGACAACAAGAGATGCACACATGCCAAAAGAAACACCCATAAGTGAAGCACATAGACTGTAAGGTGAAGCAGCATCTCCCTAATTCTCTCTCTCTCCCACACACACACACACTCACACACATTAAAACAGCCTGAACAAAAGATTATAAATAAACACAGCTGAATAACTGACTTATAGGTAAAGTGATGAATCACATAAAATGGCAAGCTCTCGTGCATTTGCGCCAGCCATCACCAGCCAATCACCTCACATCCTTTATTATATTTTCACCTACTTGTAACAGTCGTCAGCCAAAGGTGATGCCCATCCTTTCCTTCCAGGTGATCCAAATTCGCCGTTAGAGCTTAAATAATTTAAACAAACAATTCTTTACTAAATCACGCAAATGCTCGACGCACCTCTGACGTAAAAGATGCATTAGAAAGCTGATGTTGTCAGCTCCGGTTCCTGAAATCCGCAGTTTAAATCAATGCAGTGCTGCACCGGGAAGGTTTAACTATATGTTAGCGTAATATGAGACCGGTCCGACATTGAGCTCCGGACAGACACAGCGGTTTCCACGCCGCCGCTTCAGCACCGCTCAGCCTCGCGGAGGTGTGACGTCACGGAGGTTTTAACCAATGAGGAGGGAGAAGAGGCTCCCACTCAGAGTATCAAAGACACCTGGGAGGGAAAGAGCACAGAGTTCATTTTTAAAGCTTTTCTTTCTTTTTTTTAAAAGAAAAACAAAAATAGACACCATGAGTAGGCTTATAACTAGTGATAACACAGTGCATAAAAATATTATTTTGTACTGTATAATAATGAGTCAAAAATATGAGATACTAAATAAGATAAGCCAACTAAATACGGTTGACATATGACCTATTAAGGAGAAAAAAACATTCACACACAATAACAATTAAATGTACCAAATCAAGATTATAGACATATCATTGGCCTACTTATGAGGGAAAATTTTATCCGTGCATTATCTAAAATAAGCATCATTTTAGATAATGGGTTAGGTAAGCTTAATCATCAAGCCAAAAAAATAACAATAATAAAATAAAAATAATATAATATAATAAATAAAACATGTATTCTTAAATTGAATAAGCCAAGTCAAGTGTGGTAACATTCCTCTGAATACATAATAAAAACACATCCCAACAAGTATAACATGTTTTTTCCTGAATCACAGCTGCAGACTTTTAGATAATTAGTTCATAAAAAGACTTCAGTTTGCTTGTTAAAACATAAGTGTGCTGGTGGCTTATTCATCTAACTAAACCTGACTCAGCTCGCCCTCCAGTGGCAGAAACGAGCAGTCAGCGTTCAGCGACTGATGCATCCATTTTCAAGGACGGTTGTACAATGTGTCATGTGATTACCTCTGTTATATAGCCCACTGAAGGTAAACCCCAGTAGTTACAATATTTAACCTTATTCACCTGTATTTCTCATCCGATTTGTTTCTGAGCCAGAAATCTCTACCGCAGCATCTCTTACATACAGAGGTATTTTTGTTCATATATGGGCTTATTTATATATATGCATTTTATTATTTTATTCCTAAAAACCTCTCCCCTTAACAAGATCCAAAATATCCTCACAATTCCCAGCTGTATGATCTTGTTTAGGACCTTTGATGCAGTAATTTTAGCTTGTTTACTCTCATTTTTCCACATGTATGCATCTATATCTATATCTATATATATGTAAATATATAGCTGATCTATATCACAACAGCTTTTGATGGAAAAACAGAATTGAAGAATAAAGAGCAAAATGAGAAAACATGTATAAACAGTGAGACAAAGCTTGTCCCTTAGAGAGTGAAGAGTTAGGAATGACAGCATCGCCACCTTGTGGAAGATGGCCTTTGATGAATAAAAGTATTTTTATTTTATTAAAAAAACTCATTTGCATTTAAAAAAGTAGAAGGAACTGTGAGGAATAGTTTAATTTGTTTTTAACTTGTGGACAAACAAAATGTGGGCAATACAACCTCTTAAAAAATGTATATTTATATATTTAAATATCTACATTGTAGATATTTTACAGTATGTACAAATAAATATATTTTAACATAAACCAATAAAACCAGAGCATCTCACAAACTTTGCATGAATATTTATATTTTGTTATTAAAAACAATTCCTTATTCAAAACATTTTACATCCTGTCCAGTTTGATGTCCTGCAAGTGTTTTTGATTAATTATATTTAAAAAATCGACATGGCTCTGGATGGAGCCATTTGATTGTTCATGTGTTCAGCGTTTATAGCTTTGTTTTGCTGTAGCGCAGTGCCAGATCAGATTACTTTATCTGAATGCAAAGAGTCCCATAAAGTGCCAGCAGGTCTTCAGAATATTAGAGCAATTATTTCATACAGGGTTCATTTAGAGACAGGTCGCCTTGGTCCATAATGCAGATGTTTGTTATGTCACCCTGATGAAGTTTTGTTTGTGTATCTCTTCCTCAGGTGGAATTCCAGAAGGAACAGATATTTTTCCTGTGAAGATAAGGAGGAATTTTATTGCAGTGTCATTACTTTATGATCACAGCATGCAAAATGCACGTGGACAAAACCTGACAAACAGATAAAGCATGTATATTGTAGCATAGGAAACTACAAAAAAGAACATTATGTCTGTTTACTATCATGAAATAACAACATGGTTTCACATGAATGACAAAAATATAGATATTAAAAGTAAAAGCCCCTGAAGCAGCACGAGAAATGTTTTCTACCAAATGTCTGAGCACTTCAACATGTTTGGGAATATTTGCTGTACCTGCAGTATTTTGTCCCACACTCCAGGTGCTCCCTGCAGCTGGCGCCCACAGGCTTCATGCTGTTCCAGCGCCACAGGAGTGTCCGTCTGGTCCGCTGGATCAAACCAGTCTTCCAGTCCCCATGTACCGGCAGTGACTCCACCTGGAAAGACAAATATAAGAACTGTGATGACCCTCATGATTTATGTAACAACAGACAGAACATAAGAAGAAACAGAAGGTTATTATCTTACCTGAATGGCACAGATCAGACACAGAAAGACAGAGGCAACAATGATTTTCTCCTGGAGAGTCCTCATGTTTGCAGATCAAGTTCAAGAGAGAAGCAGAGTGCTGCTGTGTTGTTGCACGCCACTCGTATTAAAGGCTTTAATTGAGTTGGGGAGGAGCTACGCTTTGACACTTATGAAAGATTTATTCTGTAATTTGCTGGTTTATAGACTGAGGCGGAGGTTTGGCAGAGAAGCAGGTCTCGATGCAAACTTTTTTGAGCGGTACGTACCGGTTTTATATTGGCAGCAGAGGCCAAAGTTTATCTACAGGGTGCCAAAGTACACATGTAATTGAGGACAATTCCACGTCGGAGGTATCTAACAGAAACCTTAACAGGTGTCACAGACTGCAGAAATTCATCCATCCACCCATTTATTTCCCCCTGGAGTCTTCAGTTCACTGGGGCTGCATGGTTTAGACCAGTGGCTCCCAACCTTTTTCATGGTTTTTTCTTCCACTTCTCATTTGTTTTTCCTGCATATAGTGTATAAAATACACACAAAAAATTATTGCAAGGACATTAAAACATTTCTAAAAATTTCTCTTCCTGAGCACAAATTTAAACATTGAGTTAACATTTTGCCTTTAACTTTCTGACAGTGTGGTCTTACCTCCTTAAAAAACAATATTATATATATATATATTTTTCTGAAAAATGGCTCTTATCAATAAGTAAACAGAGTTGACCTATACACACACATCTGACCTCCTGAGGTCACAGACGTGTGGACTGCAAAATGTTTTTTTTAAATGTGGAAAAAAATGTGTTTCTAAGTGGGTTTATACAGACTTTTGATTATTCCATTACTTGTGTACACATATCATTTTGAAAACCTCATAACCTCAAAACAGACACCCTGTGATCTATGGCGCCCGGACCCCAGGGTCTTTATCCGTCTGAAGCTCAAAGTGTAGCGCAAATCTCCCTTTGACTAATTTATTTCACAATAATAATTAATGCCAATAACAGGTTTGTAGGTGAGGTGTGAGTCAAGTGCACTGTAATATTAGTTTTAATGATTCATGAAATCAAGACAGAAGTGTGTGAGTGTGTGTGTGTGTGTGTGTGTGTGTACTAAGCGCAACTATAATTACAAAGTTACCACACTGACTTTCAACATCTGAAAATAATAAATTAGTCAGACCAATCCCAACAGTTTGTCACAAGGCGACTCACGCTTTACTGTTGACCTCTATAAGAACTATTCAACACTTGAATGTGAAGCACACCAGCTTTATTGAAGTTGAAGCAAATGGCAAGACAAGTGTATATTGTTAGATATGTGAGCTGTTGAGAGTACATAAACAGTGATTACATATTGATTTTACTATGTAGTAGTAGTGTAAACAATAATCTCTGTTACAGACCAAAACAACATTTATAAAAGTCAGCCTGTCAGTGATGTGTGTGAAACAGCAAATTACACACTGCATTGACAATCTATTGTTCTGGACAGAAAATCAGCTTCATTTTGATTTCATTAATTGTAGCCCAATAAAAAAAACCCCACCCCCCAAGAAAACAAAACAAAACAAAAAAAACAACAACTTTAAATTACATTCAAATAAAATCTGATAAAATGCTTTAACCATAAAACTCATGGACAATTCCTAGTGGTTTAAAGGGAAAATACATGTTTCTATTTGGCGAAAATATTTATCAGTAGTGTCACTAGCGTAAAGCTGTTCATACACAGATTTTTGGATAGTATCAATAAAAAAAAAAAATTCATTAGAGGAAAGAAAATATTGCACTGTGCTCCTCACCATCACAGGACATCGAACTGTGCACCAGGCAACAACTTTCCCTTTATACTAATAATGTTGAAGTAATACTGTTGGGATGTGAGTCAACATTATATTATTTAGACGTAATGTGTGTTACTGGATCTCCACTTAACATTACAACAGAGGTTTTATATGCAATACATGGTTTTAAATTGAAGTTCACTACAGGTTCATGACAGTGAAACACTATGCCAGCAGTCATTGGTTATTCACTTGGCTTAATGCTCTGTAACAGTACAAGATTGAGAAATGTGGACGTGGAAAAAGGAACAATATTTTTCAGACCATGCTAAAAAATGGATTATTGTCGTATTTTTTAAACCACACGCTGACAGTGTTCCTTCATTGCTAATTTAGTTCTGCAGCCACTCATCTCATTGACACACGCACATACACACACACACAAAAGCAGCGAGCACACAAAAAAAACGGGATACTGTGAATAATGATATTTTCGTTGAACTGAAATCAGATTGGTAGGAGATTTAGGTCATTTGTTTTAATCTAGAATCCCACATTTAGTAGTAAAAATAGACTCTATTTAAGATTCAATTAAAAAAGGGGGATTTCACCAACATTACAACGGACTCATAATGAGGACATTAACAAACACCTTCACTTTGTCTCCTAAAACCATTAGGTTAAAAAAAAAAAACGGAGGAACAGGTTATGAATGAAGAGTATTACTTATGGGTTAATGGTAAAAACTGCAGATCCATTGAACCCATGAATGTGGAATTATACTGCAAATATATGGCAACGCTCCTGATTGTTACATACTGTTTGGTGCTATGATGACAGTAGGGGCTGTCGCTCAGCTGCAGTGCTCTGAAAAACAAAACCACACACAAAAATGTTACTTGTTATTGTTGTTGAAAACATGTTTTTTCTACAGCACTAGAAAATCTAATATGGCTCTTCAGGCTTTCTGCAGCGGCTCCCTGTGGCTGTGACATAGGAATTATACGAAATGAAACAATTATTTCTTAACATTTTAATTAGCATTAATCATTGGTTGTATTTTTCACCTGTAAAAATGTGTAGCTTTTGTATGTGTAGCTCACATAACACTTATTTTGACATTCCACAGACTAACTGTTAAAAACATAACCAGCAGACTGATGGAAAAGTGACTGCGCTAATTCATCACAGTCCATCTGAAACACTCACCTCGGGGATCTTCTGTCGACACATCAGGAACATGAAGATTCCTCCCAGAACAATTCCCAGACCAATCAGCATGAAGGGAACGTTCACCATCACGTTCTGCTCGACGATGATCTTCTGCAGCTTTGAGGCAGACGCGTCGTCGATGAGGACGCTCTGTCAAGATGGAGGAGTTAATTCAGCACGACATAAACAAAAACAAAACTGGAAAATACAGATCCCTCACTTAATTTAAAAGTATTGATACCACACTGTGAAATGACTCCACTACAAGTAAAAGTCCTGCATTCAAAACCAGCTTAAGTAAAGGTACAAAAGTATCAGTATCAAAATGTACTTAAAGTATCAAAAGTAAAAGTATAAAGGTTTGTATATATATTCAAAATATATCATTGGTTTATTATTACTGATGCATTTATGCAAGCAGCATTTCAATCTTGTCAAAGTAGGATTCACTTTAACTACTTAATATACTGTTATGATGTTTAATTAAAAGAAAAAGTCTAACCATTATAAATGTATCATGTTTTCTTAATAAATCTTGACCTGAAAAGTAACTAAAGCTGTCAACTAAATGTACTGAATTAGAAGTATCAAGTTACAAAGTCCGATATTTGAGTAAATGTATTTAGTTACATTACACCACTAGTCGGTATTGTTTGCCTTAATGCCATTAATCTGTGTGTTTGTGTTTTGTACCTCATTGAGATAAACCACAGGCAAGACCACCGTCCTCACACTTCCTGTTTGACTGAAAGAAACAGAGACATTGGGACAACTGTAAATGTCTTCCATGCTGTTCATACATGATGTACATTTACTTTGTCTACATATAATATTGGACAACATGTACATCTATTAGGTCTGGACTTAAGATTATATCAAGATTGTTTGTTCCCCCAGATGCCAAGTAGATGCACAACAAGTGAGCCACGACTGTCCAAAAGTCCACTCATAATGATGATGGTGGCATAATTGCTTTACAGTTATCTTACTGGCAGCCCTTCCTAGACTGAGGTAGTCACACATTTATAATAGCTTCAATAAAGCCAACAAGGTGACAGTGGGTGACTGATGAGGGCAATAAGATGATTACCTGAAGGTGGGAATTTTCTCGATGTACGCGTTGATTTGGATCCGTTTTGCTGCTTGCAGTACAAATCCTGTTAGCTGCAAAACAGATTAAAACTTTCATTAAAACAAACTTTTATAGTTGCACTCATGTGTTTGCAGCATAATATTATATGCGCTATATCTTTTGTGAACAGGTCCTTATGACGGGGCAGATAGGAGTTGCAAGTGATGTGTTATTCATGGTGCCATCAGCGGCCGCAATCCATTCTTTGTGAATTTGTCCCTGTGTGTTATGTTGGCTAAAATGATCTGTGAGCTAACACACCAACCTGTACATACTGTACAGACAACAAAGATACATTTATTTAAAGTTTTATTGTACGTGGTCCGAATGAAAATCACAGCCCTGAAGCCGGCAGCTCAGGTGATTAGCCGCTACTTATTAAGTTATACAGGCCATTACTCAACTCAACCCAGTGTTTATGGCAGAAGTCGCAGGACTTTAGACCAGTCTCTACATAAATAATGCCATGTAGTGGCACAGTTACGATTAGACAATAGGAAAGAGGATAAACAGACAAAACGGTAGCTTGTTTACTGGGTTCAAAGGCTTATTTCAGTCTATGGTGCCACCACCTTACACCACGATATAAATGAATTGTATGTGAATGGGTTTAAAATTGCTGGGTTCAGCAAATAGATTGAATGTTGCGACCCTCTTTTTTTTTTTAAATAATCTTTTCCTGAAATATTTTTCTGCCTTTGACATTTGTGCATCATAGTCCTTTTTCTGGAAATTGTATCATCCTCTCTCTCTAAAAATAAACTGCAACAAAAGGGGTAAAAAAAAGCTTCATGCAGAGGAAGCACTGCATTGCTGCCAAAGTCAGATAGCAACAATCTGATGACTCAAACAGAACTCTATTATTAGACTTATGTGTTAACTGATGATGTCTTTGTAATCTGCTTAATATTATTGGTATCATAGTTAATACAAGACAAAAAGAAATTGCAACACGGGTTAATAATTATTATAAAGCAAAGAAAAACAAATAATATGGCTATATATTTCTCTTTAAAATTAATTCTACATTCAGAGTGACCAGAAGTCCAAAATTTACCCTCCCGGAAGTGATATTTTTGTCAGTCTGCTTCCCTTTATTATGGTTTTACAGCACGGATAACTGAGATATAACAGAATAACTCATGATAAGAGCTGTCAGAACTTATCTTTGGTGACAGCTCCGTTCCATGTTCCTCTTCTTTAATCTTTGACCGCTGTTCACCACTTCTGGGTAACTGTTGGCTCGCAGTCACAAAGCTGATGTAGTCCACCCTCTAGTGGTGAACATAATTGTGTCTTTGTGCAAAGTCCCGTAAGTTACTAGTTAAGTTTTTATAATTAAAACTACACATTCTTTTTATAATGAAATGAATCATATTTTCTCATGTATTCCTCCTTTCTCTCCTGCTGTCCTCACATCAAATTATTATTTTTTTCCATTCCCCATATTTTTTATGTATTGCAGATGAAAAATCCTGCTCATGAATTTATTTTTACAAATAGGAAAGTAACTTAGGCTTATTTAATAGAATGATTTAATAAGTCAATAAGAAAGTGTATTTAAGAATGCTTGGAAAATATAACAGTATGGAACAGTAAAGGTGTTTCTTTTTTGCTTATTAATCTAATGTTTATTTTGATGCAGGTTGATGTGTATATAATGTAAAATTGACTGATTTATAAATGGTTGATTAGAGATATAAATATTACAGGTGGATCTATGTTGATAGCTGTATATAATCATAATGTTTGAAGCCACAAGGAATCAATAAGACATGAGATGTAAAAATATGTATCAGGTAGCAGTTAATAAGTTCAGCTTCATCCTGCTTGTTTTCAGACATTCCATTTACCTTTTGGGGTATTTTTTCATTTTTTGTGCTTTTTACTTTTATTTTTGTATTGCATCAATTCTGAAATAAAATTATATTTAAGAATAATAATGATAAAGTTGAAATTCCTACCGGGTTGACATCAATCAGAGTCTCGTGCTGCTCCTTTGTAGGCCTCATGCCGAACACATCCTGAACAAACTTCTCATCTGCCTGGTAGAAATGTGGTGAAGACATGATGATAGGAGCTCCTAAACACACAGACGATTCAGTCAGACAACTGAAAAGATACTGAGTGGAGCAGATTCAGAAAAACAACAGTACATCTTTCTTAAAAACATCCCCCTGTTTGGAACAATGAGCCATTTTTTTCTGCTGTTTCATAGGGACCGACTGATTGATGCACTTCTTCTGTACCTTGTTTACATGTGCTGACATTCAGCACGCCAGAGCCCAGGCAATTTCCAGCAGGGACACAGAAGCCTGCGTTGGCTGGGTTCAGGGTCATGTTGGCAAACACCTTGCTCGGGGGACTGAAGCGATACCCAGGGATCCCCTTCACTGTCACATCCTGCTCATACTGAGCGTACAGGGACCTTGGAAACAGAGTCAGATGCTGGTTAATGTCTCCGGGCACAAATAAATTCTGTAGCACTGCAAATGAAACAAAGGAGGGAAGTGAGCTGTGCATGAGCTGTGTGGTAAGCTGATTTACTGAAACCCTGCACAATACAAACACATTTGGTTAGCTGACCTGCATATGCTGCACTCTTACTTCTGATGCATGAATAGTCGCTGAGAGCTTATACGAGTTGTTTTAAGCAGCATTAAATAGCTTGTAAGCCAACCGTGACCTCATTCAAGAGCCCAACCCTGACAAGTCATGCAACCAGCCACGCTAAACTGGTATTCCTAATCCCACATCCAGACCTGAAAAATGCCAAGAGGAAAGCTTAGGAAGACATTCTTAGGATGACTGAGGGGAGAGACACTTCACTCGCTGACTCAAGCCAGGCAAATCAATTTCATATTACCTAAAGCTGTAATGAAACCATAATTATAAAATCCATTGTAGAAGTGCAGGAAACTACTTTTTTCAACTTTCCACTAATGCTAAATTTAAACCTTTGATTTCTTGGAGAAAAGGAAAACAAAACTCACATTAGCCTAGAGCGTTTAAGCTACTGCAGAGAGGAGAGAATCAAAACCTAAATTAGTTCTGGAGAGAGTTCCTCTTGCTTTATGTCTTATGCCTTTAAAAAGCCCAAAAGGTTTAGCACAACGACTGTATGTATAAGAACATTCATATATAGATAAATATGTATAAAGATTTGGTGCATGTCCAATAGAATTTGCAGACATTTTTACTCTTCCAGCACCACAGTCTTTAGCTGAG
Source organism: Serranus cabrilla (assembly GCA_903364295.1). Lineage (NCBI taxonomy): Eukaryota > Metazoa > Chordata > Actinopteri > Perciformes > Serranidae > Serranus > Serranus cabrilla. The sequence goes on along the minus strand of CAFUXE010000823.1, from coordinate 1,267,935 downwards.
ACACTCACTCACCTGCAGAGGTCAGAGGAGAACATGTAGAGCGTCTCATTCTTGGTGATGACAGGATGAAATGATGCTCCGTTAGTCCCATTGATCATATTGCACTCATCAGATGTCCACCAGGTCAGATTGCTGCACAAGTAAGCACAAGAATATAAATCAATGTTTTAGTTTTTTATCAGTTTGTGAATCGTTTTGCTTACTAAGCTGTTAGGTAATGTTAAACAGCGTCAGCTTCCAGAAGATCAAGACCGGAAATGTTTCAGTCAGAAAAAGCTCAGTTTTTCAAGCAGCAGTCCTTTGTGAGTTAAAGGAATACAGTAGTTTGACATTTCCGGCTCTGTGCGAAGCTAAGCCCATTGTCTCCTGGCTGCTGTTTTGTGTTTAACTGACAGATAAGAGAGTGGCCTCAATCTCTGCATACATACCGTATCTCTAGAATAAAAGCAAATAAGCTTATCCCAAAATGTCACACTCTAACTACAGTGCTAGTTGGCTCAAAAATCCAGAACGAAAATCGTTGTTACACCTTACTGAGTGTGAAAAAAATAATCAGTTTTAAAAGAATAAAGATAAAGATAAAAGAAAATCTCTGGTTGCAATAAGATTCAAAGGGAATTTCAGTATGGATCCTACTTTCCCATGTTTTAGCATCAAAGTGACAAATCTGAACAATCTTTTTTGAAACTTGTCCAGTATTGAGTGAGACTGGATGAGGTTTTTGAATTATTTATTTGAGCCAGAGTAAATACATGACGAGCTCCTACAAAGTGAAGAGCGGGCAACAGCTGCTGACAGACAGCGTAGCTCGAGAGACTGATGGTGTCCCTGTGGGACCTGTTGCTGCCTGATACTCATGGTTCAGAACGAGACATCCCTTTGGTGGTACACAATAACAAACAGAGCAAGAGATAATTATCATCCATTCATTGTCATTTGGTGAGTTACCTTTCGCCCCTCCATGTGTCCACTCTGGCAAAGTCCTTATAGTTCTGCTGGCCAGTGAAAAAGACATATTCACCGTCGTTCGAAGCATTGTTCTGTAAGAAAACAACAGAAAGATTTATTATCTGACATATGTTATGCAAAAACACACTCCTGACTGTACAATAAAATATTTATACGCTGAAATGAGACCTTGTAGAAGAGTCCAAAAACATCATCCAGACTGGGTCTGAAAGTTCTGAGGGTTTTGAGCAGTCCGTCTTCATATCCCCACAGCAGCTCTCCCACTGTGTGGGTGGTGAACAGGCCTACGTCGTTGCCTTTCATGTAGGCAGAGATCAGATAGGCCACTATAGAGTTGTCCTTAAATTGCTCCATCACCGTCTACCAGGAGAAAAAAGGGAACAAGACCTGTTGTGTGAAACGCTAAATTACACAATTTCCATAAAGAAAACAAAGTAATGGAATTAATAATTCACTTAAATAACATTTTAAAAGCACTCTTTAATAAAGTTCCCATTACAGTAGCACAACAGAACAAATCTATGTCAGTACTGCAATGCATCATTTGCTGCTAAACACTAGAGAAACCTGAATAAGATTTTTCTTATTTAATTTATAAGTGACTTCTTAAAGTTCCATGAAACACATATCTGATCTTAAATACTTTACCAAATACCAAAAACTCAAGAAGTATGTGGCTGCCCACTAACTTAAATAGATGCATTTCTGTGGCTTACCAATGCAGGGATGTTGACCGTCCTGATGAGGTCGCTCTCTGGACCTCGGGACATGTTACGCTGGAATATGTAGGTTTTAGTGTTGACAGCTGCTACTTTAGTGCCATTATCCTGGAAGTCCACTTGCTCCATAGGCCGGTACTCTCTGTGTAGAAATATAACAACTTGGTTAAATAATTAAATTGTTGGCAGTATCTTGTTACAGTGCTGCAGCCAAATAAAAGAGAAAAACGTCAAATTAAATAAGTTCAACGTGAATCACACTTTAACTTTATACAATATCTGCCTTTGGCTGTGGCGAGCAGACTCCATCTCTGAAAAGCTTTGCTAATATTGACACATTCTATTGCATTTATTTTCATGCTCTGTTATTTTATAAGATTAGATTAGGTTAGATTTGATTCTTTATTGTCAATTTTTCCATACATGCAAGACACACAGAGAGATTGAGACAACGTTTCTCTCACCCAGTTCTCTAGTTAAATTAGAAAGAATAGAAAAGAAAAGAATAGAAAAACTAAAAACTATGTGCAAAAAGGCAGTGTAAAAAAAGGCAGTCGAGGTAGTAGGTAGTGCAAGTCATTTGTGCAAAACAGCAGAGGTACTCCTTATTAGGTGGGTCTGTTACTGTCCAGAGGCAGGGCCAGGGGACAGAGGGGGGAGTAGACGGCAGCTTGATGAATAAAGCTGTTTGTAAGGCTTGTGGGGCGGGCCTGGAGGCTCTGGTAACTTCTCCCTGAAGGCAGGAGGCTGAAGTGGCAGTGCGATGTGTGGGAGTTGTCACCAGCAAAGCTGATGTCTCTACGGTTGAGGCAGATATTGAAAATGTCATCGAGGAAGGGCAGGGGGACACCAATGCTGGCTGTGTTCACTATATGCTGCAGAGTCTTACGGCAGGAGACAGTGCAGCCTCTGCACCGTGCAGTGATGCAGCCAGTGATGATGCTCTTGATGGTGCCCCGATAGAGCCAATAGAGCCACCCCCCCATAAAAGCCAATTGATGGGGGGTGGGACTCCTCGGAGATGTGCACCCTTTGATCTCTTTGGTCTCTTCCTCCCCACAATAAGGAAGAGATGGTTGTTCTTTCACCACTGGGCCAGTGGGCCCACCTCACTCCTGTAGTTGGCTTCTTCATAGTTGGAGATGATGCCCACCACAGTTGTATCATCCACAAACTTAATGATGTGGCTGGTGATGTATTTCGGGGCACAGTCGTGGGTCAGCAGTGTGATGCGTGAAAAAAAGTCCAGCACCCAGTTGCAAAGAGAAGTTTTGAGTCCCAAGTGTCCAAGTTTTTGAATGAGCTGCTGGGGAATGATTGTGTTGAACGCTGAACTTAAGTTCAGGAAGTCCCCAGCGATGATGAGAAATCCATCTGGGTGCGCTGTCTGTTGCTCACTGATGGCTTGATGGTGTTCATTAAGTGCTTTGCGGGCTTCCTCAATAAATAGAAAGGCAGGCATTTAATGACCATTAACTCTGCCCGTGGAGAAAAGTGTGTGTGAATAATGGAAGCATTCTGACACCAAGCATCGCTCGACTAAACACAAACTCCCCTGCAGCGAGTCTTGCCTCCTTCCTTGACAACTGGATCAGCGCGGTAGCATGTTAGCTATGGAGCTAGAACAGCGACAGTTAACTGGGATATTGAAAATAAAAATTGGCATTGAAACAACAGGTTTTGCCACTGAAAAATGTTCAACTGAAGTTGTATTTCAAAATGTTATATGTTAATCTCTCACATGCAGGTCATTCATTGGCTTCTTAAACAAAAAGAAAGGCAAAAGCAGCTTTTCTCCATTAACCGTTACAGGGAGGCCTAAAGACGGTAACATTAAGCTGTTATATAGCATATATGTCTATTTGGTGAATATGGGCTGTACCCGCCCAAAGAGTTGGAGGTGTTCTTGTTTCATTTGGATAGTGTGGGACATCAAGATTCAAAACTCTTTCTCTCATTGTCTGTATACGCAGGCGGTCACGGCAGAAGGAAACTGGCTGCAGTTCCCCCTGATGTAGATGGTTGTACAGGAAGACTGATTCGCACTGTTTAGCTTTAAAAATAGCATATAGCAGGACGATGACGTTTCCTTTAGAGTGGTTTCCTTTTCTGACTCAGTTTCATGTGACTGTCATCTGTCATCTTTGCCGTTGTTGAGCAACTACAACTTCTACACAACTGAGGTCAGGGAGCGGCTTCGACACATTCCGTACAATTCTGTGGTGGGATGCATTTTCATTTTACACAGCATCCCACCTGGGAAACAGCTGGAATCTTAAGTATGTAAATGATTGAGAGGGTTATTTAAGGTAACGTACTCTCAAATTAAAGTGTTAATGCGATAACATTAAAGAGCTGCATTATGGCAGAGTTAAATGCTTTTTTGGCAGATAGGAAGGATGGAATAAACATCCTGGTGATGCAATTCTTATTTCCCTCCTAAACAAATTGGCAGCTGTACAAAGCTACTGTGTCTGTCCGTGCTGAGAGGCAAACAGGCTGCCCTCCAGCAAGCCAGAGACAGGGCCGCACGAACATCTCCCTGCTTCCGTCTCTGCAAGCCATCACCGCCATTTTAGACAAGGCAAAATCTAGCAATAGCAGAAAAACATGCTATATTGTGTCAACTATTTACAGTAGGTACTCTGTCTTACTGAAAAATGTGACAAAAGGCGAAAAACGTGTGAAAGGGAGGTTTTTCCAAACAAGATAAACTATACACTATTTATCTAAAACTAGATAAACAAAGGTTAAACATGTTGCTATTGTTTTTTAACTTGACACCTTCAGGGAATCATTATTCATTTATTTAAAGTTAGGAATGCCATTCAAAGCTGTAACCTATTTAATATTTAATATTTTGTATTATGGTGTATGATGCACTGTTTGTGCACATTCTGCTTTCATGTGCATCAATGACTTGTTTTTCCTTTGGTCCTTTCTTTTGTTTCAGTTAATCTAATCATCAGCTCTTTGGCACCATTCCACCTTGAAGGATGACACCGTTTGTTTCCATTGTATGGAAGTGTCTGTATTTAAATGTCTTACTGACTTTACAGTTTGGCAGGTGATTTCTATTCATGTATTACATTCATAGCTTAGAAGGAGGCTTCTGTCTTTTGTGTTCTGCTTTCGATCTGTGTTGCTTGTTTTCACTATGAAATCTACACTTCTGTTTTATTGAACACATGACTTGGGAAACGAGACTTAAGTATTTCTCCTTTTTCCATTCTTACCTGTATGTATATGGCCCAATCTCCACCACCGCAGGCCTAGCCCCATCCAGCACCTCCAGAGGGTTGGTCAGATTAAAGAAGTAAAACTGCATGTAAATAGGGGCAGGCGGATTCTCCCAGGCCTTGAACGCATCTGTGTCATTCTTCAAAACTATTTGCTGTATGGAACAAAGGGCAGTGGGTTATTTGTGCTGCACAGTTGAACAAAATGTGCGACTTCAGACACATTTTCTGCTGACTAAGCTGTCCTCACATCATATGACAAATGCTGCTGAAAGTGATGAAATCATCATGTGGGTTAGCAGTCAAGATATGCTATTGATTTAGATTAAAGAAGGACAATGAAGTAGTGACATCTTAAAGCAGGAATACACTAAATATAGCTGTGAACATGATATCAGATATACAGCTGTTACAGATTTGAATACAGGAATGTACAAAGAATTGGACTCCCGTTTTTGTTACTCTGTAAGTGAAAGTGAAATAACAGCTAAAACCAAGGCCAGCAAAGTTGAACAAGGTAACATGAACATTTATAAATTATACATACAAAATTGTTTTTCAAAACAATAGTGCAAAGGTGTTAAGTAAGATACAAATGAGACATTATTTATGTAAAAAGCTGCTTTACATAGCCTACATCAGATAGCTGGATTTAGAATATTCATATTGAAAGTCATCATATTTGCATTTTTTAAAAAGTTTTAATTAACATTATGATAAAACCCCCACATGATCCAAAACAGCTGAAGGCGTTATGCCAAACGTTAGTTCATTTTACTAGTTACCTGTAATTACATTGCTATATGTTAAGCCACAATATTTAACTTCGTGAGTCAGCTTAACGATCCAAAGCTTTCTAGAAAACATTAACATACTGTCAGAATATCTTCGTTTAGTTAAAACATTAAGTGTCACCAAAGTATCTTAGCTTATTTGGTGATTATCTAACGTTAACGCCTGTTATAAAACGTTAGCCTGAATAGTGTGTTTACCTTTTCAACCAGCGACTGTATGAAATGTGGAAACACGTTAGATAGGACCAAAGCGATACCCAAGATCAAAAATAGAATAGAAAAAACTCCGGTGCTGTAAATGCAGCATGATTTCAGTAGCATGGTGAGACAGCAGAAGGATTTCTACCGACAGTAGTTCTCGCTGACATTAGCTGCTCCCTGTGAGTGGGTGCTGTTTTTGTTTTGATGGCCCAGGAACTTGCTCGATGAAGCAAAGACACACATCCGGAATGAAATGTTTCAATGTAGCCACTTCCGCTTTCCTCGAGAGTCGACGGCTTCCTGGAGCATGCAGCCGTAACAAATACACCGCTGAGGTATATTTAATAAAGTCACTTTAATGTCGGCTGTAATGTGTGATGCTTTAATAAAAAGTGTTCGAAAAACTCTTCGATTGAAGACAAAATAATGATTTGCAATCTTAGTTGGTTAGTTTAAGGCCAAATGTAGGAAAATATCTATCTTGCACATACGGACTCTTTGTTTGTAATCGCATGACAATAACGTCATTCATTAAATTTGAGTCTTGTGTGGACCATTTTGTGCATAAAGAAATAAAATTATACAGATTTGAAATCATAGGGCAGAGACAAGCCAAATCGGGCACATGCGTTACAAAATTAATACGTGCAATTATAAGTCTATATGAATTTCCCTCTGTTGGAAAGTAATTTAATGTTAGGCAACAAACATTTGACATTAAGACTTGAGTAATTGTCTGGATACATTTCAATAAAATTACACAAAATTTGAGTTTTTCTGTCTGGTACTGTAATACAATCCAACAGTTGAAATGTAAGCTATGAGAAAACTCAGGTTAAATTCAGGTTATCTGAGTGTAAATAAAACCAAGAGATTGTATTGCTCCATAGTTTCTATGTCTTTTAAAAAAAGGCAGACCAGTTTGGTTTCGGTTCAAGGACGGATTACAGTAAAGTAGCCCTTAAGGCTTCATGTAATTATTTTGTGGCAGATGGTTCCTAGTAATTGATTAACTGATATTTTGTTTTCCTTTTGGTATGCAGAGTAACAACTAAAAGGCCTTCCGGGGGGTCCTGTTTTATTTCCTGGCTCGAAGTATTACCTCGTGTGCACGAGATGTTTTATGTAAGAAATTACATATATGTATGTGTAACAATACGTTACCACGACATAAGTGGGGTGAAAGCCACCATAACACACCTGAGCACACTTGAGTGTGATTCCAATTGCAATGTTCACAACTACAATTCACCATATTCAAGCAGCAGAGATAAGGCCTTTGAACCTGTAGCAAGCAACATCCTTTAATCTATTGACCAAATTTCCTGTTAACTGTCATTCAGGAAGAAAACACGTGATATTCTGCTCTGTCAATTAGCCTTTATTACCATAAATTAAGTGTATGTGTGTGTGCTGTGCACACATCGATGCTTCTGCATAACCAGGTGTGTCTATAGATAGGCAAAGAACCAGTCAAATATGTTCTTACTTAATGCAAATAGTCTGTGTATTTATGGTTTCTATGACACTTTTGTGTGGAGATAGTTGAGCTACTCTGTAGTAAATTGTTTTACCACTAGATGTCACTGTCTTGACATTTATTAAGACAATACCTGACACTGCCTACCTTCCTCGTCTATAAACTGCAGTCCAAGTCTCTTATGAGTCAAAATCTCATATAAAAGGTGCCACACCTTGTCTAAGCAGACCTCTCAGCAGGCATCTCTGTCACAGACATTTCCATATTATAATATAAATTAATTAATTTCAATGATGCATGTCTTTAAATCAAAGCATTTTGAACATGAACGGTTTTGGGTTATTATGAAACACACAACCACACACACACACACGCACACACACACAC
>CAFUXE010000823.1:1239372-1254532 GCA_903364295.1 Serranus cabrilla | reverse complement strand
TGCATCAAGCAGCCAAACCTTTACTCAGACACACACACACACACACACACACACCATGAGGCCTATAAGGCAGAAATGTTAAAAACGGGACTGGAGGACAGAATGATATGTGATATCACTGCAACATGATTCGGACAGTATAAGGACTAAATGTTGATGATGATGCTAGATAATAAAACCTTTTTCAAATTCATGGACGGCACATTGACAAAGACCACAACATAAATGATGACAATAGATTTTGCATTACTAATCAAACAAACCTTCCATTTAAATGTACACGTAAATGCTGAACTGCAGGAAATGCAACAAATTTCATTAAACACCTTGAACTTTAGATTTGGTTCAAATGTACAGCCATAAATGAAATCTTGTGGTTTGAAAATGAAACTCAATATACAGTAAGGATGATAATTATCAAGGGAGAGATAAAAATAATATATACAACACCGGATTGTCCTTTGTACCATTAGCTAATAAATGAATCAACCTCTGATAAACACACTTTGCATTTCTCATCATGTATTGGACTTACCGACATAGATGGATTTATTAATGTGGGGTTGTGTGAGGTTATTACCCATAGATGGTGTATTACCTGCATTTGATGGCAGTTGGCCAGCTAGTACTAACAGCAAAGAAGTGGTGTAATGTATCTGTGGACTGGGGCAACAGCTACACACGCTTTGGTCAAATAATAATAAGCTCACCTAAAAATAATCGATATTACTTTATTTGTAAGCTATATGTAGAACAATTTCTAAATGTAGAAATATAGAATATTTTTGTTGTGTCAGGACCATCAGTGTGGTCCTCTTTGACTACACACATACTCATACAGAAAACAAAAATTGCACACTACACATGCACCCATTTGCCTTTGTACTGTGCTAGTTCAATTAACTTTTGCTGACTTGGAATGATTGACTGTAAGAAAGACGTCATTGTTGGTGAACATGTCATCAATTGGCGCTTAAAGCAGTGCTGGAATGATCTACAATTTCCTAACTTAGTACATACTCCACCATGCTTTACTATCTCTTTTACTCTCGTTTTAAATATGCCAAAATTCAACTTTTCTTACAATATTGATGTTTGGGGTATGCATGTAATTATTTTTGACGTTCCAGTATATTTCATTGTTATATGAAGCCATGTTTGGCTGCAGAGACACCATGTAAACTATCTTAAAACAGCACGGACAGACAGACTCAGCAGAATGTGTCACCAGGTTAAGTAGATCAGCTTTCTCAGATGCTGCACTGTGAGTTCACTGTAAGGCTAAGTTGTGTGAAAATGCTGCCCACGCTTAAGGTGTTCATGCATTTCCAACCTTGATATTAAATAGTTTTATTGCTGCACAAAAAATAACTGAGAACTGAATGTGTGATTTTTTTTTGACAGATTATGCAGCAGTGGTTCTAACAGTATTTTTTCTGCATCATGGCTGTGCTGTGTTCTGACGTTTTCCACATTAAATTTGTCCCTCAAAATTCTGTGCATGCCAGTACCTAAAAGGGAGAAACGCCAGTGTTGCTTTATCAGCAGGTGTGTAGTTATGCAAGGTCAAACCGAATCAGAGGAATTCTTTTTGCGTGTGTATGTCCATGTATGTGTGTGTTCTAAAGTGTTTGCATGTCTGTCTGCTAGACTGTCTGTCTGTGTTTGTGCGTTGTTTCTGTTTGTCGGTCTGCCTGAATATGTCTTTGGACTATATCATTGATATTTTGAGATTTGTTTATGGATCATTTGAGCTAAGCTATTCAGCCAAACAGTTTGTTAATGAAAGAGGTTCTGCGTGTGTATGTGTGGGTGAGCAGTGTTTAAGATGAGCAGACGCTGTTATCTGGTTTCTGGGAATATGTTTGGTGATCCACCATAATGAGCCTTACAGGCATTTTGCTTCAACCATGTTTGAACAATCAGTTGTCAGAGATGATATTACTGTGACATGCACCAGTGAGATCAATAAGAGTATTTCTCTTTGTTGTGTTTAATATCTGCTAGATTTTTAACCCAAACCTGCTGGCAGTAAAATCTGTAAAAGCAGAGATTATTTTCTGATAGTCAACTTTACGAAAGGATGACGAATGCCTCTGTTAGGAAAAGTAACATAATCAAAGCTTAAAAAAACGAATTTAATTCTAATCAGATACTGTAAAAATTCCGCATTCCTCAGCGCAACTGGAAAGCCACAATTAACTCCACTGGGACCAAGAGGCACACAACAAAAAATCTGTGCATAATAATATACCTAATAGTTTAGCTTGAAACAACTTTAATTGTAGAAAAAAACAGTCATGTGTAATTAGTGTGAGGAATCTTAATTAAATCTTGTGGTGTGCGTCGACCCTTTGAGACCACATTAACAACTCCGTCCCTGCTGTTTGAGCAGAGCTGCTCTAAATTACTTAATTTGCTTACACTATTATCTTCCTCACAGCCCCTTACTACCATCCCCCAAGCACATTGCTTACTGGCTGTGCTTTTGTGCACACACATACTAACACACACATACACACACTGTCTCTCTCACTCTGGGTTTGTTATTATGTGTGTATTCTATTGTTGACAGTGGTTCTAGTATTAAACCCTCACCCAGCCCTTCATACTGTCGCACTACTTAAACCTGCTCCCCCAGCTGCTAGACTAAGCAGGATTACACGAGGCTTTCACACACACACTTTCACATTCACATGCATAGACTGGTATCCAGAGCATACGGTATGCGCAGACACATACACACACACACCCTCCCTTCATCATCCAGTCTCTCTGTCTAATTGATGTGTGGATTATGTTGTCTCCTCTTACTCCACACAGCTGTTTCATGGCTTCAATTCATCTGAGCTACCCGACAACAGAGACTAAACTGTAGGTTTACTGTTTGTGGTCATTTTCAGCGTGTATTAAATCTGAATTTATCTATGTAAATACTACAGGAATGGAGTCCTTTGTATCAAGAGTTATGAAATGTTCTTGCTGTGTTAAGTGGAGCAGCACTGCAAAGAAAATCACATGCTGATCATCTGAAAGCATGTCTGAAAAAAAAATGCTCTGTGGTTATAAACATTATACCATAATATTTCCCCTTCTTCTTTGTAAATCAAGGAAAAAATGTTACACCCTACTTTTTCCATGAAACGTACTGTAGTCACAAAATAAAAATCATCATAAAGTAACACAATAATGCAGCAGTCCCTCTTTATAGAAGGTTTCTTTTCAACTGAAGCACAGCCACTTGGCTCTGTTTGACTTGGCCCAGTCTGACTTGGTTTGGCATGGAATGGCTGGGTGTAGAGAAAGAGTATTAGAGCTGTTAGTGGCAGTAAAACCTCAGGGACAGCCCAGCATTAATCTGTGGGAGGAGGTGGAGGAAGGGTGTGTGTCTGTGCATGTGTATGAAGAGATAGTGAAGCAGTCCATGGGAAACTATGGCCCTGTTCACACTGTTGTGTACTAAGTGCATTAAGATAATATCTACAGCCAATAGAAAGTGTCAGCATTGATGTGAAATAGAATATGTAGCAATTGGAGAGAAAGAAAATTAAGGGTGCTATGGGTTCACAAGACTTATCAGTTGGATGATTGTCAGGAGGATGAGCCAGATCACACACATGCTACGTCGCAGCTTAAGGCTTAGAGCTGAAACAAATAGTCGTTTTGTCAGTTAGGTGATCGACAGAAAAATAATGGCAATTGTTTTGCATTGTGTATTGATTATTTATTTTTTCATCTGGTCCCAACTCTCTCTAATATGAGGTTTTGTCTGGATTCGGACTGCTGACTGGAGAAAACAAAACATTCGAGGTTCAGATTTGAAAACTACACTTATTTGGAACTGAATATAGTCATGTGATGAAGATTCCTGTCTCCATGATTGTAGCAGTGTATCTTACTGTAGCATGCAGATGACAAGTCTACTGGTATGCTCGCCACACACAGTTAGTTGTTGATAGAATGAGCCACTGTGGTCATTATCTTTCACCCTTGATTTGACCCTAAGAGCTTCTAAATGCATGCTGAAAAATACAGGGTTGAACTAGTTTAAATTAATCCAAGAAAAGCTGAGGAAAATGGCTTAGAGCCTGTTTAAACATGGATCCAATTAAAGCAGGAACTGCCCATGGGATCTCTTTATTCCTTATCGTCTGTGTACGTGAACTACAGACATCCAGCCAGTAAACCTGCTCGTCAGCAAATACATGAAGCACCGAGCATGATAAAAGCTGGTGGGTGTGATTTTTGTGTCTCTGCATGTGTTTGCATGCTCATTTATGTGTAGGTGTGTGTTTGTTCACGGGCTTGTTTGTTGTCTGGCGTGGGTGTGTCCGAGGACATGATGCAAGGTGTTTGCTTCTTTGTGTATTTGTTTGTGACGGTGTATTTATTAGTGCAAGTTTAAAATTCTTAAGAAGACTGGACATGCATCCAGTGAAGCATGACTCACTAGTCTCTCTGTCTGTTGACATGGCTCAGAATTACTTGTAGGTGAAGTAATGGTGTGAGACATAACTTATTTATAATGATGGCAGCACTGGAGAGATTAAAAAGCAGACAAGGTGGACAAGGGTAGGCCAGTTGAAAGATTGTGGAAAAGAGGAAAGAGTTGTAAAGAGTAATAAAAGAAGAGACAAAGCTGCAGGGATAATTAGGAACGAGATAAAGGAGGAGAGATTGGGGGTGATGGGGAAGAAAATGAGCAAAAGAGAAACCCTATATGAGCGAGAAGGCCAGTCTGGCTCCCTGCCCCGGTCAGGTTCAGACGAGTTGTTTAGTTTGGCCTGCGCTGAACAACTGGAACAATATTCATGTTCTAAGATGGATGGAGGGAGGGTTAGACTCAGTTCACCTGACAAAACTATGAGAACTTTGCTTCACGAGAGACATTTGGCTTTGCACTGCTTGATTTGAAGGTGTACTTCCGGGAGGTGTTCGTGCTCTCAAACGTTTGTACGATGTGGTTTTAGTTCAGTCTATTGATTTAGGTGATTGAAGCGTTTCCTGTTTCAGATTTGTTGCCCAAAATGTTGTCCTTGGATCTCAACAGTATGATCAGTAAGACTATTTTTTATTCAACTCTACTTTGAATCTTTATGCACTGACGTCTGTGTAAAAGAACTACCCTTTCCTGACTGAAGTGAGGGATACAGTATATTCTTGCCCTACTCCACTGACTTTATGAGCAGCCCTTAAGCGTAATGAGGCTGGTTGCTTTCCAAATTCAGCAGTGTTTATTTATAGGGCAGGAAAGGCTATTTATGTCAGGAGGAAGTGTTGCAAGAGGCTTATTTTTTTTACTGGAGGTCTTCTTGGACCCATAAATGTCCTTTGCTAGACTTCTGCATAAATCCTTCAGTTTTGGAAAAGGACAAGAGTTGAAAAGAGCTGTGTAATATTTATTATGAAAAAAATTCAGGCGGTAAGATCATGTGCATGTAGCAGTCTCCTTTCTCTGAGGCAGACCATAATGTACCAAGCAAAACATAATTAATATTGTCAAAAGCAAATTCCTGGACCTATGGTGGCCTCATAGTGAGAGGAGCACAAGAAAAGCAGTAAAAAGGGATGTTATAAGAGAGGTTAAAGAAATGTTGACTAATGGGTTTTTTTAAGCTCCAACACTGAAGTGAAGTGAAGAGAGGTAAGGGGGGGCTGATGGATGACATGATGACAATTGTGTTTTCCTTTCTGTTACGTCTTAGTGTTGATGCCCTGTCTTCAGTGGAAAGGCTGAGAGAATAAATACAATGGTATTTTAAATGCAGTTTTACCACCGAACCGTCTTATTCTGGGAAATGCTGTAAGTGTGAAGGATAAACAAACACAGTGCTTATTTGGCATTTATAGGACTTCCTTCCAAGAGTCTCCGCTGCACTGCATTTAGCATTTACGCTCAGTATTAATAAACACAAATGGAGGAAAGCTAAAAATAAATTAAATAAGGACTAAAATAATGTTTAATCCTAACATTTCCTTTCTTTGAATGCTATTTGCAAACATATTCACATTGCAAATTATAACAATAACTTAATGGCAGACCTATGATCTCTGAGATTATGGTAAATGCTACTTGATTCCTTAGAAATGATTTCTCATTAGTGTATCTTTGGGCACAGATATTCTCTTTGGCAGTCTTGGATGTTGGCAAAATTGGTGCAAAAGAGCACTCTTGGCAGACTTTGAGTGTTGATAGGGGTGCCATTCAACTTGGCTGTTGTAAGAGTCTCTAAAGGGGAACTCCACCGATTTTACACATCAAAGACTGTTTGTAGATCTTGGGCAGTACTTCTTTATAACTGAAAAAGCTCTATAGGCTACATTGACCGCCACTGGCATAAGGCACCCAAATCTTTGACCAAACTGTTGGTGGTTGAGTTGTTTTTTTGGCAGCGGCTGACTGTGGGCTTTATGGTTAGGCCTTCAATGATGATTTATGATTTGTGGGTGAAAAATTATTTCTATTATAGCATTTAAACATCCACGTTTCAAGCATTTTGAGAAGAAAGAGACCAAGGAAAATCATGGTTTAAGCAATGTTACTGTCGCTAGCTAATTGTTTTTCTCCTTAGTGTCTCTGTATTATTTCCTTTTTTTTTTAATTGTCAGGCCTTTAGAGAAGGCTAACAGGCCCTTATTTGTAGGTAATGTAGGCAGCAGGTTTTGACAAGAAAAAATAAATAAATAAGATATGTCTCTGCTTCTGCTGCACAGACATGGTCTCTTTTTTAAAAACTACCCATTGTGAGATGTTATAGGAGCATAATGCTAAATTGATGGAGTACTTTTTCATAAATGAACTGTACCGATGCTCACCCGTTTTGAGGGTAAACAACATTTAGTGAGGAGGATGGTTCCAGCAAAACTGCATTTAATCTTAAAGTGTTCTCATGATGTAAAACTTTATTTCATTATCTTAACATGGGGTCCAGATTGGGCAGTATTGTGAAAGAACATGGCAGAAAGTTTCATCATGAGAACAACCATCTGGTCTTTGTTTAACAGTTCTGTCTCCTAACTCTCTTATTCTGGGTTTGAGTTTCAGAGTCTAGTAAACTATTGCGGTGTGTGTGTATGTGTGCTGTGTGTTTGTGCTACACAGGGCAGTAAGCGGTTTCAGCTGTGGCCCAAGAGAAAGGATGTATTGTTTGAGGACATTTGAGCATCTGCTTTGTTGCAGATAAGGGGTTTGAAGTTAACAGCCACTACTGATCAAAGGGCAGAGATACTGTAGATGTGTCAATCTCTGTCTTTGCTTCACTGTTTCTTTTCCTTTATGTTCAGTGCATTGTTAACTCTTCCATCCTCTCCTCTCTCCTTCCTGCCTGTACTGCCCTCCTGTGTCTCTTTGCCACTCTCTCAGACAAAGAGTATTCTTGTTTACCTGTATGTTATCCCCCTCTGGAGTTGAGTCTATGTTGCTTGTGTGTCTCTCCTCCCAGCTAACCTAGTTTTCTTTCTGCATTTATTTAGCTTCATCTTTCATCTCTGCATGTAATCCCACAGACAACATAATTCTCATTTACACAAGAGACAAATCTGGTTTAGAGTGTAAATTGGAACAATGGGTGGTGCTGTGTGTTTATGTTCAGCCACCTCTCTGAGAACCTGAGAGAAAAAACACTAATACCGTTTCTCTGTATTTTTATTCTAATATTTGTTACTGCTGTGGTTGTTTTTTCCTTCCCCACTTTCCATTTCCTTTCCCTATTTCCTCTCCATACTTAAGCCTTTCACTGAGCAAGTCTCTATTTTCACTAGAAATAATACTTTCTCACTCATTCTACTGCAATTTTGCATTTATTTTCTCCTCTGTTCTTTCTAAACAGGATTTTGGTGCATATGCGTTGTTGTGAATCTGGCCCCTTGCATAATCAGCGTGGTGTAGGCAAACAGGACCACTTGGAAAATCAAAGAAGAGCAAACACCTTTTTATCTGTAGATCAGCAAACATGTTATTTGGTCTGTTTTGGAAGGAAATACTAAAGGTTTTGTAAAGTAAACGTTTTGCAATTAAACTCTACTTGCTCCTAGTGGCTGAACTCTTCAAACATACAAAATGTGATGTAGGAATTACTGTTTCCCGCTCTCAGTTTGTTTTTCCTTTAGAGAACTGAGGAAGTTCAGAGGAACAGAAAAAACACTGTGAAGAAATGTTTATACAAAAACCAGTAGGCTAACAAACAGTCACACACACTTGATGGGTTTTCTTTGCAATTTATTCTAAAACCTGCAGTAATGACTAAATGTTTGAAGTTATGAGTCCATAATTTGACTTCACAAATATAGAGAAATTAAGACTTGTGAGACATGTGATGAGAGGAAAGGGGCACAATTACTTTTAAGGACAACTAATCATTAAAATATAACTTCAGAGCATCACACAGAACATAAATGCATGGTGAAAATTCAGATTTGTTCCAGTCCAATTGCTTTGTTTCTTTTTGTCTCTCAGCATGTCTCCTCCAATTAATTAATTAGCTTTTTCTTTTCACTAGCTTACTTACTCCTTGTTCCCTTGTCCTTGTCCTTGCAGCCAGCCTCAGGCCTGGACAAACAGGAAACACTTAGTGTTATCAGCCGACTCTTTGTGTGTCTTAATGAGTGTCAGGCTAAAGACAGAGACAGAACACACACTACCGTCCACACCCTGATCCCACTGTAAACACACTTATCGCAGCACAAGAAACAGAAAGAGAGGGAGAGCCTGCCAGAGACGCAGGAGGACAGACGGAGCTGGAGAGGACAGGGGCAGCTGGGGAAACAGGACTGAAAGCGTGAGAGGAAGTGAGATCCTTTTCACTTCCTGGTGGTATGCTCAGAGCAGCGGTGGTCTTACTAGTTTATAATCACAGGATTAGTGACCCATGACTTATTGCTGGAGCCAACTAATGTGGGCTAAAAACCCATGCTGTTCAGTGCAAGCCAATGTAGGCCAACACTATTCAATACAAGCATATACCAGAAGTCATTTAGAGTTCATGAATGTGTGGCGTTTCTTACAGTATGAACCACATTCTGTGCTGTGTTCAGTCCAGATTGTACATTATGAGGGAAAGGGCTCCAACTAACAATTTTCATCTAAAAGTCGCTATATTCAGTATTTTATAATAACTATCACATGATAACATGAAAGGGTTCACCTGTGATAGACCTACAAAGAAGGTATCACTTGCATCTGCAGTTCCTTTTGGCTTTACAGAACTTTAAAGTGATTTGGTTCACTCTCTTTTCACTCTCGCAGCATTGTTTTCGGCCGTAGCAGGTAGATGTTTTAAGACAGACACAGTTAGAGACTGGCTGAAGAACATAGTGGAGCATTGAGCAGCTTAAGAGACAGATATTTCCCTGCTGAAAGTGAATGAATATTGGACTTAGATTTGCAAGGTGATTCCAAATGAATGCTTAATGTCGCTGATATATTGATTAATCTGCCAATTATTTTCTCTTTTATTAGGCAAATTGTTTGTCCAGCCAACAATCCAAACCCACAGATATTCAATTTACAATTGTGCAAAGAAAGAAAGGCAGCATATCTCAACTGAGGAACTGAAACTATGTGGTGTTTGGTTTCATTCCTATAATAATCATAATAGTCTATTAAAATAGCTGCTGAATAATTTTCTGTGAGTCATTATTTCAGATCCAATTAGTTTGGTTTGAATTTTGATGACAGTTGCTACGGCTGGCCTGGTATTATTGTGTTTTTTTGGCAATGATAGTAGGATATTAAAATATATATCAAAGATATCTCCTGATTATAACCCTTTCTGGCATATATTTTCAAGTTTTGAGTTTAGACCTGGTTCTCGAAGTCTAAACCTGTCATACCTTTTGCCCACACCCAAAAGCCCTTTCCCAAGGGAAACACCTGTTTAGTTTCCTACCAGCTTTCTGATATAGTCGCCCAAAAAACCCACTATTTGTCAGAAATGCATATTCATGTCCTTGCAGTAACTATCTGTGCACTGCAAGGGTATGGTACGCTCTTCACTCTCTAACAAGCAATTGTTCCTGCATTATGCTCCTTTTTTAGTTAAGAAAACTTCTAAATACACTTTGTTGAATCACTTTTTGTTGGAGCTGAGGCTCGTGCTGATTCTGCACCAACTCTGCCAGCACATGATTATTTCATCAGCCTCCCTGCGATGACACTATTTGTGTATGTGGCCGAAACTGGAGCAGTGCATTCCGCTCCACTTAAACCTGTCCATTACAATGTCCTGTAGTCTAATGCTATCGGTGTCATGCTGCTCTGTCGTGACGGCTCTTCATTTTTTGTTCAGCCTATTAAAATCACAGCGGCCATTAGGCAGCATCATGTGATACTCAGTGTCTCCCCTGTAATTTTTTCTATTAGTGCTCGTTGGTGGGGGGTATTTGTGTTGGTAGGAGTTCAAAGTCCATTATAGTTTTTCTCCCACATGCAGTTCTTGTTAATGAGACCACAATAGCCACATTCACTGCAAATATCAACTGCATACGTGGCAGTTTTTAGATTGAGAGGTTTCTTTTACTGTAATGAAATGTTCAAGAATTAAAGTGAGAGGGACCCACTAACCATCTACTTTCTCCAATCCAAATTTTAATTACAGTATGGATTTGTAGAGCTGCAACAAGCCCATTAGTTGATGTAATAATGATGAAATGAATGATTCAAGTACAGTGGCTGAAATTCCTCAACTCATTCCTATTTAAAGGTGCCTTTTGTTCTTGTAAACAAACATAAGCTTTGCTTACACTTAGTTTTTTAACCAAAACAAAATGTTTCTGTATCCTTTGGATTTAATAAACTGTAAAATGTATAAACTTCCTCATAAACTGACTTAACTAATCCTCACTGTAATGTGAAACTGGTGACATGAATGTGTATTACATTGCCTGCTGCAAACAGTGTGCGTCCTTGTATGTGTGCATGATACAGACAAAGAAAAAAAAAACATAAAAAAAAACTCAGAGGGAAACCATTGCTCCAAAGTGCTACTAATGGTCAAAAAGTCCACAGGGTACCTTTGAGAAAACCTAAGCAAATAATTAGTCGATTGACAGAAAGTTTCTTCATGCGTGACCAGTTTGATGCTTGGAGAGGTGCACCTCTGAGTATAACAGTTATGCAGTTATTGTAAGACTGGTTTCTGTGTAAACCCCTTTGGGTACAATAAATGGCATGGTAATAATAAATTACAGTACATATTTTCTGTGTGATAGAGAGGGGGAGTGTTGACTCAACTCTGTAGATAGAGTGGAGGTTCAGCTGAGGTAAAAGCTTTTGTAGAGTTGCATACTTTTAGAGTGAAAGTTTTGCCTAGAAGGCGGTTGTTAGAAGACAAAGGGTGGTGGGCCTTTCTGCCATTTTCCCTGTCCTAAATGTTCTGCAGTTTCTTGATTCAAAGCAACTGACAACCAACCACAGCATGAACAAATCTTTGCTGAAGCGAGTATAGAGAGAACTGGCTGTATGGTGTTACTGACAGTGTTTTTAATGATGGCGGAAAGCCCTGAACCAAGAATGTGTACAGTGCCCAAATTCCTGGACCTTTGTTTTAATATGTAGCTCTGGCTCTACCTTCTTTTTGGTTTTCTGTCTCCGTAAAAACCACACTCTAACTTACTAATTGCCAGGTTACTCCTCTCCCTGCTCTCTTAGGTTGGACATGTTTGTGTGGTTTACCATCTTTCATGGCATCTTGCGAATAAACATTGGCAGTAGTTTCATAAATATATGGCATATAAAAGTCCATACATATCTTCTCTGTGAGTCATTTTCCAGCCTACTTTTGTACCTATACACTGTAAAGAATTTCTCCGTAAAATAACGGTAATGTGCTGGCAGCAGAGACGCCTGCACATTACTGTGAAATCACTTTACAGCTTATTACTGTTTTGGTGACATACAGTACATTTCTGTATTTTTTTTAATTTACAGTAAAGTACTGGCAGCAGAGACGCCAGCACATTACTGTTATTTTACAGTATTCATACTGTGAAATGACTTTACAGCTTATTACTGTTTTGGTGAAGTACAGTATATTTGTGCTAAAACCTGCTAAATAATCAATAAACAATTTACAAAGGATATAAACCACACAAACGTTTATTTAAACAGGCAGTGTCAACATGAATAATTGTTGTAAAATACAGTAATAATAAAAATACTAATAACAGCCAAATAGTGTCTGCTGGACGCAATGGCAATAAACAATATTTCTTAGATTGCATGTCAGAAACCTACCAAACATGAAAGCACAACAAAAGTTTGACCTGTTTCCATACTATTCTTTTACTAACAGTGTCTGCTCTTACCATATTGAACTTTACCTTGTAGCGCTTATAGTTATGTTGTGCTTTATCACAAAAGAGTCCTGTGAGGCTTGTGTTTTACCTCTTAAAAGTAAGTGCATTCTTATCTTCGTCTGAGTGGGTGTGGACAGTCCATGTTCAAAAAGGAATCTTCTCAGTCAGGGAGAGATGATCGTCATCATGCTAGCTGTTGTTCCTCTTCCTGGCTTTATTCCAGCATTGCCACTCTAAAACACAACAAACAAAATAATCAAAATTAATTCGGGAATGTACAATAACATGTTTCTAAAGCTGATAATATCAAAGTCTTATATGGTTTAATGTTGCAATGTCAGTCTGTCAGAACATGAGAAATTGAGAGCAGGAGACAAGGGAGAGCTCACTGACCTATATGTCCCATTCACAGTCCATGAGGTTCTTCCGTAGTGTGGAGACATGCGTATTCACTGTGGCAGACTTCTTCTGGACAATCATACCCGTCTTCTTGGAGACACCCTTTCCTCAGATGGCCTTTGATCCTCTCTCCGGATTGATACCAATGAAGCGCCTGAAATCAGAATAGTATATGATCAGTGACTGAATGGAAAACTACATTTTGTAGTTAGAGGTAGTCTGAGGTCTCTAACATAAGGTGATATAACTAATTAACTGGTACTGATATCATGAGATATTTTGTGTAATTTTGCAGCTTGGTTCTGAAATCATGTCTGTCAATAAATACCACCTTATGTTAAAAAATCCAAACTATCCCTGTTAGTGTGCGAAATACTTCTCTGTGATTATTCAGGTTTCAATTTTCCCTAATTAAATAAGTAAAATTTAAAATCTATAATGATGACAAGGAAATGAAAGGAGTCCTACCTCTGAATGAATTCCAATGTACAAGCTGCCTCTTCTAGATATTGAAGGTGGAATACATAGTAGATCGCAAACACAGCAGCCAGTCCCGTTAAAAAAGGATGGTGGGATGCCCTCAGATATTACACGACCCTCCAGAGTGACCATCCAGCGTGCAATCGTGACTTGCCCTGTTCCACCTGAAACTTCAAGTAATACTAACATCAACAACATAATTTGCTTTATATACACATCTTTAAAGTATCAGAACAATGACCAGTCTGATATATGAACCAATGAAAATGAAATGCTTACCAAGCAGTATCAGACGAGGGCTTGCAGGAGGAGTGAGGGTTGCCTGTCAGCTGTGGAAACAGACAGTCAACATGACATGTTAGTTCAACTAGACCACATAGTCTAGGCCTGACTACACATTTGTATTTATGTTTGTTTATGTGACTCTTAAAAGTTGAAAAGTTAAATTTAAAATTTCAATTTGGTGTATTACATGAATTCTCATGTGCCTCACATAAACCACTATTGTGGCACAGTTATGAAGACGGACCTGACAGGGAAACATTGCTGCCAATGGAGAAAAACCATAGACTGTATAAAATAAGAGAAAAACATGAACTAACCTACATTGTTGTCAGACTTTGACTCCTGATTTTCATTTCCATTCCATCAACTTTCAAAATTAGTGCTGACTTAACCAACTATATAATCAAACATATTATGCATTGATTTTAATTAGGCTAAAATATGTCAACAAGAACCCTGTATAATTGCTGGTTGATTTTCTTTAAGTCAACGCCTGTATCACAAACACTATCAGCTGGTTCTCCTCTCAAACAGAAACCACCATATTGCTTACAATTATTCCACCACCATTCTAAGTTAAGTTTGGAAGTGAATTTTTTTTCATGGCGGTTGCATTTGATTAAATACTTTTTCCAGCAGACCACGTTTCATCAGTCCAACAACAAACAAATTTATTTGTGTGCATGTCTAAAACAGTCTGTGTGGCGCGCAGGAGAGCAACTAACTACCAAAGACAGACAATATACACAAATTAAATAAAAATGTAAGGAAGGGAACCTATTTTCAGCAGTCTAATCATTACAAAAATGGTTACACCTCATGTAAAAGTTGTTTTAACGAACAAGGATTAACGTTAGCTTACTTGCCTTAACTCGGTGTTTAACAAACTTCATTCTAACTCGACAGAAAGTAAACTAAAACTCACCACAGCATCTCTGTTAGTCATTTCACTATTTCATCATCCACCAACTGTAGTTTGCTCGTAATAATCCCTGAATTCACTGCTAGCTCAAAGTGCTCTTCTTCCCCGCCGTCTTGCTAGCCTCGTCTGGTTGTGCTAGCGTCACTGCGATAGCATTAACTGAGCAGCACTTCTCACTCGTTCGAAGGAAGAGCAGTATGTTAAATTAACCATTGCAAAATAAATTAAAATAACACTCACTAGCTAGCCAACTTCCTGAGCAACAGTTCGATATCAAACACAATTGTAGTTGTATTTTCCTGCCAAAGGAACAAAGATAAATTAGAGTTGAATTACCTTGTTATTTGTAGATGCTCAATCCGATAGATGCAGAGGAAGCAGGACTTCTTGTTCATGCGTTGCGGTTGCAACACGTCTCCAATGCTATGGCTAGAGAATTTTCCCTCGCGAGTTTGCCACGCCCTAAATTTCAAAAATACTGTAGTTTACTGTAATTTATCACATTACCATACTGTTGACGGCCTGTGCGCTGTTGCTTCACATTGAACAACCCACGATGCATTGCAAACTACAGTACAAAACCGTATTACATGAATACAGTGTATTACTGTTGGAAATTGGCCGTAAATTAACAGCAATTGTTTAGTGTACTTCTCTGTGATTATTCAGGTTTCAATTTTCCCTAATTAAATAAGTAAAATTTAAAATCTATAATGATGACAAGGAAATGAAAGGAGTCCTACCTCTGAATGAATTCCAGTGTACAAGCTGCCTCTTCTA